>JAODUG010067122.1:0-13847 GCA_027564795.1 Aphredoderus sayanus
TCCAATGTACCCTCACTCGCGAACAAAACCCCGAGATACTTAAACTCCTTCACTTGGGGTAAGGACTCATTCCCTACACTTCATTTCCTGCATCCTGAATTTCTATGCACCAATTTGTGCCTTTTTTGCACATATTTCTGGTGGAAATACTACATTCTTGAACAGGTGACGATTAAAATTATAATGCAATAAGAGTCAAGCATTCTGTATTGCTATCAAATTCTCCTGTAAATCAACTTTTCAAATGTATTATCCCTGCTGAGTTAAAGGAAAAAGTATAGTTTTAATTTTTTATGGGTGCTGAAATGAAATGGATCGCCACTGCAGTTGTATTTATTTGCATAATTAGTAAAAGTCAGTAAATGTACATGGATGCATTTATATAGCACTTTTCTAGCCTACCAGCCACCATTCCCCATTCACACACCGACCATTAGACCGTCCTACACCCTAGTGGAAATATTTTGGTTCAACAGCTATAAAAACTTAGTTCAGGGTCTGCTAACAAGGTAGTTGTTAGTAGCAGACAATAGTAACATGGAGGTGTCATGCCAAAAACCTTGTCTGTTTGTCTGCTGAAAAGAAATGCAAGAGTGCAATTCATGGGTTGTTTTCCTGCTCTAAATGTATTACAATTGGTAAAAAAAAGAACAGGATTGGATTTTGTCTAGGGTCATCACAAAGCAGGTAACATGATGTAGGATAATTGCAAAAGAGATCATTTCTGGTCATAAGTACTATCTCTACCTCAAAGTTTGATTGATTTTCAGTCTCTGTTGTGACTATGAACATTCAAATTCAGTGGTGTGTCTTTTATTCAGAGGTCATGGCTGTGATCATACTTTGTAGATAGAGTAATCACTGTATAAAGTGAGGATTACCTCACTGATTTGGTATGGTAAAGACTAAAGGGAGAGGCCAGAGTGAGCAGTTTAGGTTAGCACACACATAGCCCACTCCCAACATGAAAATGGAACTGTTCACTGGAATCTACACTGTTCAACTCCACTGGCTTCTCAGAGACATTATTGAGACAGATACTGAAATGACAAGTCAATGTTATGTCTGTACAAATTCATTTTGGCAGTCAAATTACAAACAAGGCTGGTAACCATTTTATATTTCATTGAAAACTATAAATTATAAATGTCATTGTTCTTGGATTATATTATTCCACCTGTTATGGAGATGGAGTCAACACATTTCTATCCACTGAATGTGTTTCCAAAGCTATGCACTCCAAAGATTAGTAAGCCGCACTTTCTCAAAACACTGACTCATGAATAAGTGATTTATTAGTGGAGGAACAACCATCTTAAAGTGAACCATGAATCTCATTTTCACAGTATCACCATCATCATTCACTATGTAGGCAATGCTCCAGTTATAATTTAACAGGTTTAAAAGAAGAAAAAATAAGTGAACGTTTAATCTATACAGAACTAAAAAAAAAACAAAAACAAAGTCAAGCTATCCCATAAAAAAAGAAAACAGTATTTATTTTTTCTAGCCGTATTTCTAGAAACAACAGCTAAGGCTAAGAAATGTGTGCAGAGTGGTGTGCGTAGCATGAGGCTGTACAAAACAGTGGTGAGCAGTGGTCTGAGGTGCTCAGGTAGGGGCTGGAATCAGATAGGAGGTTATTTATGAACTCCAGCCGCTGCCTGGGTCACGGTTGCCAAGGACAACGGGGGTCTTTGCCGCACCCAGGGGGATAGGAAGTATGTCCCAGGGTCAAGGGGCGAGGGGCATGCTGGGCAACAGGTGGGACACACAGCCCCAGACTGCTCACACCTGCCTTGCCTGTCAATCACAGCCCCTGCCCACTTATGTCACGATAGCATGTGTGTGAGGGTGGACTTGCATGAGACGAATCAGAAACACACTCAGACAACAACATGTTTGTGTTAGTGTATGCTTCTCTACTTGTGAGTGTTTTCCATAGGAGCATCTGTACAGTGAACCTATAATAATGCACGTATGCACGAAGCCCTGCCATTCAACTTAGGCTGAAGGTAGAAAGCCAACATGTAAGCTGACAACATGTTGGTGCTCCTCAACATCTTGGCAGGAGCTGTGAGCTGTGGCAGGTGTTGTGAGGTGGGAAGTGTGTCTCCTGCACAGTCGGCTCCACATCTTCTGAGGTTACCACAGCCAGCTGCATGTGTGTGCATACGCGTACACACACACACACACACAGAGCTGTGACAGCATGTGTTGTGTCAGTGGCAGGTGGAGATCACACAAGTACCATCCTGACAGTTATGGCTGTCTGGTCGCCCCAAACAACAAATGTGCACACGAGCGTATACACACACACACACACACACACACACACACACACACACACATTCAGTGAGTCAGCAAATCTAAGCACGGTAAAAGGAAAACTGGTAATGCTTGAAGGAGATCAGAGAAACAAAACTGTTTAAAGTCAACATTCTGAATACTGTATACCTGCTGTGCTATACAGGAAATGTGTAACACTAATGTATAATACTGTACTGTACACTAGAAAATGCTATGTTTCCTCTAGAGGGCAGCAGTCCTAACACCCCTCTGTGTGTTTTGAAGTTCACGAGGGACCCTGGGACTCTCCAATTGCAGCCCGGCAGACTGGCTGGCACCCCCAAAGTAGCTTCTTCATCCTGGAGACAGCTGTTCCCTCCATAACGACACTCTGAGCCAATGAGGAGTGTGCTAGGGGCCAGTTTAGGGGGTGGGGGGTAAATCGAGTGCAGGACAGAGTTGAGTCAAGTTGTAATATTTCTGGTGATCCACACAAAGGCACACTATAATGGACACATGGATATTTGACACTGCATAACAAACAAGGGAACAAATAAAGACATTCAATATTTCAAAAAATTGTGGCAGTGCTTATTGTGTGTGTGTGTGTGTGTGTGTGTGTGTACAGTTGGTTTTAGACATAAACACCATACTTAGATAGAGAAGGCTCCATTCACAATTACCAGCAAAGAAAACATAATTAATCTACAGTATTTAACAATAGTTGAATAGGTAATTCAGCAGCCATCATAAGTAAACACATTCTGTTACATCAGCAGTCATTAGGGCTAACTTGGTTCCTAAAGCATCATATTATTACACTAATTCTATATTTACTGTGTATTGATTGCTTATTGCGACAATCTGCCAAATATGGTGAGGGTTACCTACGTACTGGTTCTACTACTTAATACAGTATTACCCTGTGACATGCATACAGTATTTCTGTAAATAGTGGAATTCCAATACAACCACTTTCTTCATACACTACCTGTGTGTTTGTCATCCGAGGAAAAATAGGTATCTGCAACAGAAAGAAATTTCATATTGTTTAGGTATATAGTTAGGTATGCATATTGTTTAGTATGCAGAACATACTAAAAGTTTACAAAAATCAACTGATGGGAAATATTGAAAATAGCACATGTAATTATAAAGTAAACTAATATGCTTCAATAGGTGATCGGCCATAGGCCAAAACACTATCAGAATAACATTTTGTGGAAAGAATGTACTGTACACCACAATTGTAGCATTTATATTCAACCCTCCTCTATGGCCCATACAAGGGCCAATATGGCCTGCAGTAAAGTATTTTAGCCAACACTTACATCATACATATTTATATTTGGATTATATTAAATTGTTTAGTGATCATAATCATTATCATGATCATTTCTGGCAAGCATAACATGAAAAAACAAAACTCTTAACCCTCCTGTTGTTCTTATTGTGCCACCATCAGCGTCTGATTGTTTAGTTCTTTATTGTCAGTGCTGTGCGTATTTATTACTTTATTAATTATTTCATTATGTATTTGTTTTTTTGTGCCTTTTTAACCCTCCTGTTGACCTCTGGTTTCAAACACACTACATTGTTGTGCCAGCAGTGCAGTGTCTGTGTAAGGTGTGGAATTAAGATTTGCGCTAACATCTATCTGCCACAAAGAGGTAGTGCGTTACGTCAGTCCGAGTTATTATTTTATAAACTGTTTATACTCTGTCTCTATATTTTATATTCTGTGATTATTTAGTATGTTTTTTCCCAAAGAGCTTTTACTATTATTAACCAATTTGTTAATGATCACAGTAAACGAAAAAAAGTTATTCTAGACTTAAGTTAGTAGATTATCTATATCCTAATTAATTCTTGATACATTTGAATAAATTAATACATAAAACATAAACAAATTTCACAATACAAAATATTGTTATTTTGTGGTATTATTCAATTCAATTACAAAAGTGCACAAAAAAAGAAGAATATTTTATTTGGTTATTGTAGACATTTAGTTCAACTACATATCTAAACAATACGTATGCATGGTGAAAATATAATTCTGTTGCAAATATTTTTTTGAGGCCCTTTCCTGGCCTATTGATATTTTCTGTCAATGTCCTAACCAGTACACAGACACTTACACAACTCTAAGGGGTATAATTATGCTGATGGTTTCACTGGGGATTGAGAAGATCAATTAAACATACTATAAGATACTATTAATAAATGCCTGCTGATAACATCTAATGTGTTATAACAATATATGATATTATTGGTACTAGTGTGTGTGTGTGTGTGTGTGTGTGTGTGTGTGTTTGTGAGTGTGCAAAGAGTCAGGAGAACATCATCAGGTCTGGGCAGTTATATGGCTGTTCTGAAGACAGGTGGTGTTAATGGCTGAATTGTGATGGATTTCTACACTGATGTAAGTGAAGACAATACAAACAAGTGTTTAGCTGGAGATGGTGCCTTTCCCTTATACTCACTCACTCATTAAACAATAAACATATTCATGTAATAGCTATGTAGTGCCTTTCTAATCTTCCGGCCACTCAAAGCACATTGACCCAATCACACAAACATGGTAGTGTCAGCCATGCAAGGCGGTACCTGACCACCGGGAGCAGTAGGGTTACACTAGGTGTCTTGCTCAAGGACACCAGTTAGTTCTTGTGACTGCAGTAATTGAAGTAACTGATATGCTATCCTAAGCAGGTTTGAATATTAGACAATTGAGTTATTGTTTGGTCTGTTTGACAATGATTGGATGACAAATGAATGGATCATTATCAGGACACATTCATTTGAGTCAGGTGTGTTGAAACAGCGAGACATCTAAAACATGCATGGCGGGGGTCTCCAGGCCCAGTGTTGAGAAACTCTGTAGAAGACATAGTTATAATGATGTTGTTACCTTGATGTTATAACTATGCCTAAATGTCTTTAGTAGCCTGGTTGGCTTATTTTATACAGTAAACCTGATGACTGTAAAGTTATGCAGTGTGTGGACACAGTAGTTGTTTCACTGACACATGAGCGATCAGTGGAGGAGAGGCTCTGGGGAGGAAGATAGGGGTGGACATGGGAAGCCACAGCCTTCTGGTGAAATGCTGTCCCCTAATGGTTTGGAGCAGGTGTCCAATTTATACACATAGCACCTTTACACTTACACAGTACTGAGGAATCTGTTTTCAGATCTCGTATATCTGTTAAATAAGTAGGCTATGATTATTACTGGTTAAAATAAATGGAAATACTCAAATTACTAAAACAAGCAATGCACTAGTGTCGTGCCGGAATTACATATACAAACTGTGAGTGACAATGCTAACAGGCAATGGAAATCTACTACCCCACTTCCTGATAGTGCTGACATGCTTACAGGGGTGTATGTATCAGATGTTCAGCACAAGTTCATGCTAATGGATGGAAGAGGCTGAGACTATTGGGATACTGACTTCTAATATCCTTTCAAAAATGGCAACAGGAACTGACTATCACCATGTAACAGGAAATAAGAAAACTGATCAGGAAGTGGACTTAGAAGATTGTGAAGTTGACAAAATGCATATGATTTGTTGTTAAAATCACCCAAATAAAATATTTATAGATGGAAAAAGACTGTAAGACACACTGGCAACTTTAGTGGGCTAAATGGGTTAAATCACATTTTTAAAGTAGACTATATAACAGCTGAACCACTAACAACACACTCTTTGCTGTCCTCTTTCAACTTTTGTCTCATAAATTCTCAGCTTTGCCTGACCCTTGCTACCCCTGGAGAACAGTAAGTACTTGCCAAAGAATGGCTGCAATCTTGGTGTAGGATGACAGTTAGCATTGTGTTGTCAATGTCAGTATGATATTCATGTTGTAGCATTCTATGGTTTACAGAAATTACATTTACAAAATATTTGAAATAGTATACTGAAGATCAAAGTTCAATATAGAAACTTGTGTCCACCTATTTCTCAGCATAAAATATGTTACAAATGCACAAAATAAAAACATGAAATACATTTAACCACCATAATCCATTAATAAATGTTATATAAACGCTACAGACAAGTCGCATGACTGTGATGTGGGATTCATAATAATACCAGTGTTCTGTAGCTTTCAGCCTTCTCTTCTCAGTAGCAATATGTTTAAAACATATTAATGGGAAATATGACTGGACATTATAGGCTAGGCACCAGCAAGGGTTAAAATTGGGTTGGGGTGTCTGAAAAGTAAGCTATGTTGTACATGTACTATATTATATGTTGTGTCTTGTATTCATTGTATTTAAAATCTGTACAATTGGCTTTCTCACTTCATTTTCGAAGGTAATCTTTTTTTAGGAACTTAATATCTCACTTCATCCATGAAATGTGCCTTTTTCAATATATGTACGCACACACACACACACAAACACACAGCACACACACACACACACACACACACACACATACTTTTTTTTGACTACCAGAACAGAAGGTCATTTGTCAGTATTAATGTGGATCATGTCAGGAGCCTCCATAGGTACCAAGGTTAGGGTACAGCAGATGGGTAAATAGTTGACCAGTATCAGTTTCATAGTAAGGTCTTCAGGCTGACCGCCTTCCAACTAGGTAAACAATCAGTGTCCACACACACAGACACTTGGGTATCAGCCTAACCCCACATTTTACACCCTTCTCATTTCCATAGATCGCCAGCAACATATAATGAAACCCACGCACAATGAAAACCTAGGCATGAACATTGAGGATTATGAGACTATGCTAACAGACAGTTGTGTTTGTCTTCTACTCTTTTAAAAGACTATCTTATATCTTGTGTGTACTGTACAGTACACATCCACCTGGCCAACCTTGAACATGTGCCGGGGGAGGGGTGATTGTCTGTACTGTGTGTTTGTGTCTTGAGTTTGGGATTGCCAGCATGTGTATTACATTTACATGAACTGTTACTGTATGATGACTTCTGAGTAATCTGCTTCTCTGTCTATGACCCAGTAGACTTCGAGTGATGTCTCCCCTCTCATCACACACCCTTGTATCTTCCAGGGGATAACATGCTGCTCAAATTATTTACCATACATTCACATGGACATAGCAATTTTGCAAAGCAGAAATTACCTTAGACATGAACAGGTGGGTGGATTTGATCATTTTAAACCAAACCCTGGGACCTCAGCTGGCCCAAATGATAAACTGTTACCTAACTACAGAGTACGCATGCAGATAACTTATCCTTATACAACAGTGCCCAGTCAGCCCTCCACCCGGACACAACCTGCATCTTTTGGGCTCTCACTTGTACCTCCCCTGGGTCTCTGGGCAAAACCAAACCCCATCAATGGGGCACAGTTTGGACTTCATCACTCCAGAGTGTGCCCCTGGGACCTATTTATAACATGTCCCCTAACTCAAAGAGCAGAGACCTTATCTTGCACCTTTCTGCCAAGTGTTAAAGAGGACATGAAACAGCCTAATCTTTATTAATATGATACATTATTAAGTGTTATGGTATATATTTTGAGAAAAGTATATATAAAAACCCGTTACATTATAATACGTTTAGCGAAGTTATTATTTTGAACATGGCCGCCGCCATCTTGCCGTTGCGTCACTGTCTATGTCACGAGGTTGGTTGGTTAGAAAGTCGCCATAGGAAGACAGCTGTTTCAGTGCATACACTTTCGAAAAAAATGTTCTTGTTGCTTTACAATATGGATATTCAAAGCTGACAATCATTTTGAGGAGATTACCACAAACCCAATGGTGTAGGCATTCGAGCCAGTGAGGAGGATTAAAAGAGTAACCTTAGTTTGTTCAGAGGACGTGTGGCGAGGCCGGGGAACAGCTGGTGCATGTGCGGTACTGTACCGTAGTACCAGTAACTGCATTGAAATGCCGACCGCAAGCGATTTGATCTGCTCTCACGGAGGCTAGCGTGGATCTCTCCTCCTACTTATCCCTGGTCCGCATGTATTAGATCTACTGTGAGAGGGACACTTTGGAAGTGCCAGTTCTCTACGTCCGTGCAGAGACCCTGAAGTGGCCCATCAACAGCAGGTATTGTACTGGTAGAAATTAGCCTAGCACTAGCTACTTAGCATGTAAAACGGGAAATACTGCATACATATTTGAAACTCGGTATGTATGAAACTGTCTTCTTTCGTTAAGTCATAATAACGTAATATCTAGTTTGAACCAGACGTCTTTGTATTGACCTTCCTTTTTTTTCACTGTCTCTCTGAAATTGCAGTTATGATACAGTGCAGCTACACGTAGAGCTCTTCCCCAGGAACATCTCCCTTTGGGTAACATAGCGTATTTGGTGTGTAGAGAATGAAGACCCTCAAGTTTCCTTGTATGAATGCCTTCAGTTATTTTATTTATTTATTTATTTTTAGCACCTTGTCGACTACGTTATATATTGCAGATCGTTCAAGGCAGCAGAATTTGGCTGGAGAGAGCTGCATGTTCTCTTGTTCAGGGGTGTATGAAGAATGCTTTGAGACATCTCTCCATACTGATACCTTCAATCCTCAACCAGTAGCTGTTCACACTGTGTGCATCTCCTGCACAACTGTATGTTCTTTATTGTCATTGCTGTGTGTATTTATTTCTTTAGATTTCTTCATGTAAGAGTGTTTTTTGTGCCTTTTAACCCTCCTCAGGTATCAAACTTACACCTTGTTGTGCCAGCAGTGCACATCATATGTCTGTGTAAGCTGTAGAATTAGGTTTAGTGCCTTCTATCTGCTACAACGATGTTGTGATTTGGGTCAGTTTGACTCTGTGGCCAACATTAAAAGGGAAGAGGAACTTCAAAAAGTGGATGGGAGTAAGAAAAGATGATAAAGATTATAGTTTTTACAAATATTATAGATTTACTCATCTACAAAAAAGTAATCCTATCCTAGATAGCTGAGGTATGATGTACAATGTAATTGCAGGTACCTTTTGCTGCCAGCTAAAAAGCATTTCATGTAAAACAATTGTTTCATTATTTTTTCCACTTTAACTAGTTTTTGCAAATAACACCCGCCGACTATGTCCAGTTCACCCTAAGCGTTCTTTGAAGACAGGTCCCCCATATCCCACTTGTCCTGGATCGGTGGAAAAAGCGTCACTGACGTTCTTCCTGCGTAAAGGCAAGGTTCTCACTTGCCTGTCATCCAGTCCGCACGCGTCTCGACGCCACTCTGAGGTTTAGCACTAAATAAATCAGCACTACCTAGAGCGGAGATCTCGGCACCATCAATGATACACACAGGTCCATGGCGTTAGCGTTTGCCTTGGCATGGAAAGCAAAACAAATAAATAATAAAGTTCGGGCTAATGTACAAATATGTTGAATTTCGGGTTCACTTTTTCAGGCACGAATAAAAGCTTTACCTCGCGGCACACCCCTGCTGATAAAAACATCTTAGACCAGCAAGGCTGACCAGCCTGACAAGGAACCAGACCAGACCAGACCAGACCAGACCAGACCAGACCAGACCAGACCAGACCAGACCAGACCCATTACAAACCTGCGAGGACACAAAGGTAACATGCCGTAAACAAAAACCCACAAAGAAACACTAAACCACCCCAGCCTTATATACCTCATAAACACCCCAGGTGAACCCAATTAACAATCAACCCGAGGTGAAAACAATGATCATTTATGGCTTTTGGTGACTCCCCAGGTCTCACACCGGCGAGACCCAGGAACAAAATGTAACACTTGTAAGGCCAAATTCTTGTAAGGCAAACTATTAAATATAAGAAATATCTGCCAATGATAACACCGTGTCAATAAGAAACAATTAGTGTATGTAGTAGCGTAGACAAGATATAAAAAAGTGTACAATAATTTTTTTTAAATGACAAAATAAAAGTATGACAGATAATATCTGTACAGCACATACCAAAAAAGGCATCATGTATAGACTACAATTTATTTTCTGTAAAAAACAAACTACACTTTCAAATGATTTGAAGCAGAAAAATAATTTATTACACACTTAATAAATTAACATTAGTCCAACCATGAATAAGAATTAATAAAATAAACATTTGTCCATAAATTATAACAAAACTGCATACCTACTATAAAAGAATTTAAAGCTGCTTCCTTACACTGCTTTTTTTCTTTGTTCACAAGGTCTTGACTTATTTGGGAAATGTAATGTCCTACAAGTTTCTCTTTCATTTCTCTCTCTGTCTTCTCCGAGTCTTCAACCATCCACTGAAGCACTCTTAAAAAGGGGGGTTCAAAGAAATTAAACCTGCATCTGCCTTGAATGTTAAGGCAAATTTGTTAGTATAACCCTTGTGATGTCCTCTGGGTCAGAATGACCCATATCACTAGCTCTTTGTGGCAGATAGAAGGCGCTAAACCTAATTCTACATCTTACACACACATATGATGTGCACTGCTGGCACATCAAGGTGTGAGTTTAAAACCCGAGAACAACAGGAGGTTTTAAAGGCACAAAAATCAACATGCATATCTTACATTCGCTTGCGAGGTGCTGCGAACTATGAACTCCCAGCTAAGATTGACACCTTCTTGACCCATCCTCCCAGACAACACATGATCTCACCAGGTTGTGAACTACAGCATACGTGATCAGCCGGTGTCATACATGTAGTGTTGCCAGTCTCCCAGCCATGACACGTCAAGAATGTACGCCACAACGTTTGTTTAATCTGACATGGTGACAATCGTGAAAGACAAAAAAGTCGTGTAGTGCACCCGACATTAAAGGACGCTCTAGCAACAGACGCTATGGAGCCCTGGGCGTATCTTGCTAGTGTTCGCTCGGATAACCGGATAAACAGCGCCGGTCAAGCATTTGTCAATAATGGCTATACCACGTGATGCTGGGGATTTTATGTTGACTGTGGACCCATTCCTGGGTATCACAAAGAGGAAGTTCCTTCAAAGGGAACTTGAGGTAAAGAACATATTGAGGTGTTACATCACAGCCCTAGCTCAAGGCTGCAACATAAAAAGAAGAAGGCACGTGTCTTTAGAAAAAGTGCCTTAATTTATTAACTTAACATAACACAAAATAATGCAAAACTGAAGCTGGGGTTCCTGGAGGAAGAGCCTGATAGTGTGCTGAAAACACGCTTATGCCTTGCCCCAGGTGCTGCCAATTAAGGCTAATGCAGTCTTCTCAGCCATCTGCAGGCCTGGATGTCACTACCCCCTCCTTAAAACCAAGGTCCCACCATGACACCTGAAAAACAGAACAAAACCAACAAACAAGTGATAATCAAACAAAACAAACATTACTAACTATCCCAGGAAAGATACAAGCACCCCCAGTCAAAACCGCACATCCAATGAGCACGCTAAGATCAGAAAGTAACACATTCTCCTTGCCGGCAATATGCCGAATATCCAAATCATAAGGCTGCAGCAACAGACCCCACCTCATCAGCCCTTGATTTGGGTTTTGCAGTGATCGCAAAAACAGCAGAGGATTGTGATCTGTGTAAACCACCAAAGTAGTGGCCCCAGAACCAACATACACAAGTACCTCAGAGCCCACACCAGTGCTAGCGCTTCCTTCTCAATCACAGAGTAATTGAGTTGATAAGAATTAAACTTCGTGGAAAAATAATGACAGGGCAGTCAAACAGCACTTGGCTTGTATTATCACATGTCGCCTGACATAACTCAGACCAGACAAACCTAGCCTCTAAGCAAATCAGTGAGAGGTGCCACAACTGACGAAAGGTTCTTACAAAAACAGAGGTCTCTGATTGACATTTGCCATAGTTAAGTGTGTATAGGGAATATGGTGGTTATACAGTGGTAAACACAACTGTCCCAACTTTTGTGAAGTGTGTTGGAGTCATAAGATTTTAAATGAGTGTATACTTTCACAAAACAATTAAAGTCATAAAGTAAAATGTCATATAATGTGTTGTTGTATTGTTACCATATAGTACAGGGTGAATGGAATTTAGAAATCACTTTCACTGTATTTATTAACATTTTCCATGCTGTCCCAAACAGAATTAGGGTTTGTGTACAAATTACTGGCACATTTAAGTAAATTCCTCAGCTAAGGAAAAATTAAGCCTTAAGATCTCAATTAAGGTGCTTTGTGATTGTTATTGTGATATAGAGAAAACAACTATAACAGAAATATTTTTGAAGAAGGAACTCTGAGAAAAAGAAGTGTTGTATATAACAACACAAATTTGGCTAAATTTGCACATTTAAAGACATTATTATTTATGTGCACTGTCCCTGCAAATGTAAGTGGAATAAAGTATATTAAACCTCTATAACCTTTAATGAAAAATTAAGACTAAAATGACTTGCCTATCTCTTTAATGTGTGACTTACATCTATAGTGTACGTTTCTTGACTGACATGTGAAACTAGAAAAAATGGTAGAGTGGAACTGCAAAAGTAAATAGAATTAGGACTGTTTTAACCAGCTTATACTGCACCCCCACCCTAACCTAGTCATCCCTTTATACCCCCTCACCTCACCTAGCCACACCCATTTTTCCTTCTTTCCTTTTCTCCCTGTGTCTCTGATACACACACACACTCGTGCACACAAAAGGAGGGAAAGTGTCACTATGGAAACAAGGAGAGATTCTAAGATACCTCTAGAGATGAGAGTTAAGACAACGGGGGGGTTGTTTGCTGCCAGAGGAAAACAGTAATCTACAATAGGACCCTCCCCACCACACACGCACACAGCAGACCACCATAAACTTCAATGCTTTAGCATGTGTGCATACAACATATTAATGCAGAGCCACACAGTCTTTTAATAGGGCTAATCCATTTCAATCCCACCTGCCAGTGGTACCTTAGCGTGATGAATTTAGTACAAAATGAGTTGAGACGCAGAGGAATGCCCCAGGGAGGTAGCTGTATGTGTGTGTGTGCGTGCTCACATTTGTATTTTTTAAGGGTCCATGGCACCTGAAACAAACCCCCCTTCCCACCAGCCATCCAGCTCTCATTAAGGCTGTTTTCTGCAGGGCTCTCAGGTCACAACTGTTTTCAGTGATGTCTTCTTCAGCACCACTGACAGCTCCACCCATCTCCACTTCCCTCTACAGCAGGACGGTGCAGCTCAGTGCAAAAGATGTACCATTTGCTTGATACAATAAATCCCTGATCCCTGAGAGAAACACTTTCACATTCTGCAAATTATGACTGAATGACATGAATGAATGTGGCACAACACTTTCAGCAAGAGGGATGTGAATGATAGAGGGAATAAAGATATGGCTGGAGAAAGATGTACAGTAGACAGACGGACAGACAGACAAATACTATATAGACAGACAGACAGACAGAGAGACAGCTAGATAGCTATAGACACGCATAGATAGGCAGACATAAGCTTATAGTGGGGCGCAGAATGTTAGGCTGAGTTAGGCAGGAACACGAGCGAGAGAGAGGGAGAGGGAGAGGGGGAGAGAGAGAGGGAGAGGGAGAGGGGGAGGGAGAGAGGGAGAGGGAGAGAGAGAGAGGGAGAGAGAGAGGGAGAGGGGGAGGGAGAGAGAGGGAGAGAGAGAGGAAGAGAGAGA
>JAODUG010067143.1:2500-13846 GCA_027564795.1 Aphredoderus sayanus
TTGGTCAAAAGCACTTCAGGGCAGTTAATGTTTGGCAGAGGGGTTAAACTGGTATTATTTGATGACAGCCTACCTCTAATCCCCTGTCCACATATACACAAGCACACGCAACCAGCATCCACATAAACACACAAACACAGAAAAATATATTCAATCCCATAATATTGAGTGTACTTAATAATTAACAAGTGCCTTTTTGAAAATGGCAGAATTGGAAGTGGAAACAAAGACTGCTGTTACAAATGTACAAAATCCTGCATTTATAAATGGATAAACCACATTTAAAACCTTAGCTATCCCCCTCTTCTTCTCTGTTCTTGAAACAGCTTCATCATGGTTGGTTTGAGAGAGTGAAAGTGCTGGACGTGGATGGATGAGTGAAGACAATGCGAGTCATTGTGAATAAGATGTACAGTTGGAGAAGCGCCTGGTGTATATCTTTGGAGGTGGTGTCATTCTTTCAGCCATCTTGGGAAATAGACAATGTTTGCTTTGTTAAAAGACTTCTGGATGAACTCTGTCCACCAGTATCAATACAGGAGAGATCACAGAGAGGGGAATGGGAGTTCGTGCTTACTGGGAGTTCCCTGGGTTCCACATGGTTCCACATGGTTCCACATGGTTCCACATGGTTCCACACAGCTCACTCAGGAAATGATTTGGTTTATTGCCATTTCAAAAACTATTCAGACTCACAAAGAGCTGGGTTTCAGTGTGACAGTCAGAAAAACTAGCAGAGTCAGTTGGTTAATCCTTAGTCCTTTTCATAATTATTTGTTTATTATTATTATTATTTTGTTTTTTATTTAACTTTTTTGTGATGTTATTGCTTTTCCTAAATGCTTAACTACATAACATGTAGTCAAAAATACTATTTATTTTAGTTGATCGCATTGTGCAGTGTATGTCTACTGGGCTCTTTCTTGGTGTTTGCACTGCGGTTACAGCATTACCACTTGTAAACACTAGGTGGTAGTATGATACTGCCTACCTCTGGCACCGCTCTGAAATACTGTGCAGTAGATCATATCTACTTCTCCATGAGCAAGGAAGGACTTACTGACTCTAAAATAACAGCAATATCAAAAAACAAGTCGCTCAAAGAAAGTGATTAAGAGCCAATATCTTGTTAATATTTAACTCATTATAAACAAATAATAGGGTTTCATTACTGGATCCTAAAATGTAGTTAGTTGAACTTAATATTAGCTTACTGTTATTACAATGTAGGCCTAAGTACAATTCATAAAAACTATACAACTCTTCTGATTGTAGCAGTAGCAAAGTGTGTCTTGTCAATAAATATCAGTACACATATCACATAAATGTGAATTTTAAAGTAAAATAGATTTTTAACCAAAGGTAGTGGTACAGGTTTCTGGAATTCTATGCATACCAATAGTTAATAGTTATGCTACATGTTTGCTGTTTTGTATGTCTATTACATACAGTTTCCCCCAAAGTATAATCACAGTTTCAGAATAAGTACTCAAGCTTGGCCTGAAGAAGTACAAAGAAGTATAAATTCTAGAAAATATGAATTTACTCACATTCACTGTCTTGCGTTTATTGTAAATAGTGATATATTAACCTTCCCAAAGACTGGAATATGCGGTATTTACAACATGACTAACATTAACTAACATTCATCGTGACCACACTGGCTTCACAGTGAGACCTGCTAATGACTGCTGTAGCAACGCGTTACCAAAGCACACGGATTCCGAGGCCATGCACTGTAGCTCCCTCAGTGAGTGACATGTGTCTGTCATAGAACAAACATGATGTAAATGCTTGCATCAATACACCCCGCCACAGTCTGTCCATACATCCGCTAGGTTGTCAGTGCTACTGTAGTTCTGCACTAGAGTGTACTGTATGCTGTGTGCACATACGATCCTGAGGTTATATGTGCTCGCATGAGTGTCCGTTGTGTTTAGCCCTCTAGGCACTTCTGGGCCGTCTCACTGATTAGGGATCAGAGAGAGTGGTTCCGAAATGATCAGTGGAATGGGAGGAAGGGAGGGAAAGAGACCTCTCCCATTTAGTAAACAGCTGTTTAATGAGTCTAATCCCATTAGGCTTGGGGAGCAGGGTGCCCTCCCCCTCACATAACATGCATTTATATGTGTAAGTGTCTGTTTGGAGTATACTGTAAGTGCACACACACACGCACACACACACACACACACACACACACACACACACACACATACAAAGACACACACTTATATTCAAGACACAAGGACACACTCATACCCTGTATACATTATAGCCAGGAAATGAAATTGATTTGCCCTCATGAACATGAGTAATAAAACCATTAACGTAACATCGCAAGCTGTTAAGGATGCTTGGAGAGCAGTCTTATGGAAATGACATGTAAATCACAGGAGCGCTGTGTTTTTTTTACAACGTGATTTGGCAACAATTATTGTTTTGACCCGGCTCCTCAGCCCACAAAAGAAACCCGCTCTCTCTCCGAGGAGCAGGAAATCAGCTTTTCAAGTACTCTTGTGTTTGAAGAGCGGAGGGCAAGGCAGTGCGTGATTGCTGTAAACGGCAGAGGGAATCAGCCATGGGGTGATTTCATGCATGCAGTGAAAGGCCTTCTGCAAAGACTGCTTGCTTGTATTTCCATACATGGGTTGGTGTCTCACAACATGTCTTTGGATGGATAATCTAATTAATAAATAAACATACAAACCATTCAAACAGATAAGTATGCCTTTTATGTATTCTCAGTTTTTAAATATCATGTAGATCAATTACTTTGGGTAGACAAATACTCCTTTAGAGGCTCCACCCCAAACATTGTAAGTGCATTGCCAAGCCTAGGATAATGTTGTGTGGTGCGGTCTGCACCACTTTCTTTGTGTTCCCATTTACAGAGCCAGTGCTGTGTAGAAACACCATATTATTTTTTAAACGCACACAGAACTGGCAGATAGCAGACCTTGCGATATTAGCTGAATTTTACAAAATGTTTTTAGCTTACTTTTAGCTCACTCCAACTTTAAGCCTTTGTACATCCACGTACACTTCAACTGCGCTATAGTGCCCCCAGATCCTCAACAGTGTGAGCAGCATAAAAAAGCAAGTTTCCTCCTGAGTGAGCTGTTCTCATTAAAGGTAGAATATTTTCTACATTAATATAGCAGCAAAAATCCATTTTATGTAAAGAAAATGTGGAGTAATTGCGTCCTTACCAGAGAATAATATCATAATCCCTCTGAGGATGTTGTAATCAGGTCTCCTCTGTTCTTTGTTTACATAGCTCAGGCTGGCCTTGCATGCATGTTAGTGCATGCGTGCGTGTGTGAGATGCTGGTGCGCTTAGCGTAACATAGCTACTGACAGAAAGCCGTATAGGCTAGAGTTAATTTAATGACATACATTTTTATACGTACTATCCATTTAGTCTAGTATGTGTTTGTTCATGCATGATGATTGTGATGATAATGAATGAGAATGTCAGCTCTTTATTGATATTACAGCCACTGTGTTGTTATTGTTGGAAATATTCTTGATACATTATTATAACTCTGCCTGGGGGTGAGGTGGGGAAATGTTGTTGCGTTGATGTGCTGATTTTGTGCAAAGTAGTATTCGATTTAGGTTGCGTGGTAACAGCACCGTAGCAACCACGAAGCGTCCTGACCTGACGACCCACGCGGCCCGCTCAGATACGACGGTTCTATAACCTTTCTGATGATGTCATCCTCACGATGTTTAAAATGATACAAACGAAGCTGAAGACCGAGATGATGATGAAGGCAACATGTCTCTCCGGTGCTTTCTAAGTTCAAAACTACCACAGGTGCGTGAGTTGGTTATTGCATGTGACATTAGAGTACAGTTAGTGGTCTGTACAGTACTGTTATTATATATATATGACTGTACGTTACCATACTATATTTATTCTAAACGAGATTCAAATAGGAGCAGCACCACGACTGTATTCAATAACAACACTGTACTGTACCGACAGTGCTGTTGGCCCTGACTAAATAACCAAAAAATATAGTTTTGTGCTTGAACCTTGGCTAAATTCTGCAGAATGTAGTTTTATCAAATCAGCCATATGCTTAATAAATAAACTTCACATCTTGCTTATTGACATTAATAATACAGGTCTGGAGGGCTGGGAGGCGTGTCTATGCGCTGCTGATTCAATCCACTTCTGTCAGACAGATACAAGGCAACTTTTATCAGTAGACCAGGCCTAGTCTGGTCACATTGTCCACTACTGTGTGTTTGTAGGTCTGCTTATGTATTCAGGTGTGTATCTTGTCAGTCATAGTTGCCATTTAGTGTAACCCACAGTGAGTAGTCCTATAATATAGGCTATATGGCCTATACAAGTATCCTGAGCAGAAGCATCTTGCTCAAATACTGTAGGTAGACTGGGAATGTTGTAGATTAAACTGAATTTCTTTCTGCTGGGCATAAACCACTCAAAACAGTGAAACCCCTACATTCAGACATTTTAATGTAGGCCTAATATACATTAGCCACTCTTGCTTTGATAGACAGCTTGGCTCATAAAATTAAAGGTAAGCTATACTCCACCAAATTTATTGTACTCACGTAAGCTCAATGCCAATGTAATATGTCTGTCATTGTGCAAGCAAAACCTGCTCTATGAATTGACTTTAATTGTATATTAGAGAACATGTATACATGGAAAATAATATATAATATTTTTACATTATTATTATTTTCTATGTGTTTTGTATTTGTCCTAACTTGGTTACAGAATAAATAAATAGGCCTATATTTATTATAATATTATTTTTTCATTTATGGCTTCATCAGTATCTTCTACTTATGTTTTCCAGGCTTATTAGACTTCTTGTTTGTATTTAGGCTTGCTTAGGATAAGAATCTACTCTTACATCACACAGCAATCACATCATTTATTTGTATTGTTTACAAGTAGGTCTGACTGACGTATACCTTTACCAATCGTGGATCATCTTCCAATCTGACCAATAACTGACTAGAACGAGAATAATGCCACTCCCTCCTACTGGATGTTGAGAAAGAACGTCATCTGTTTCATACATCATCTATCTTAGCCCAAATTAGCTAGGGATATTCAAACTACAGATATGTTGATAGGCACTTTTAAATTAGCCTCACCTCTGAGTATTTATTGGCGGTCTTGCGTTTTCCGTATCAAACATGTATATCAAAGCGTTATTTCGATGCAGAGACATGCTTAAAGGAGAACTGACCGTGTGAAATGCTAGCTAGAAAGCAGGGGTCGAAAAACCAAAGTGGCTAACTTAACCTACATCGCCCCACAGCGGTTATCCATTCAACTAAAACAATAACAAGGATTCACACAGCCTTTTTCATCACTAGAAAGTAAGTATTCTGCACTTCAAGTTGTAAATAGTCAGGCTAACGTGTGCTGTAAACAGCTAACGCTGACCTAGAATAGTCATATAACTAACATGAATGTTACTGTACAGTATGCTGCATTTCACTGTTTACCGGAGCAGGCTAGGTGAAGTTAACTAATTGTAACCAGTCATTCGTTTTACACAACAACACACCCTGCATTGTGTGTTATTGCAACGGATGGTTCTGATAAGTAACTGTTTCCACTGTATAAGAGTTTGTTTTGGATCGTTAGTCATTGGTGAGTAGATTAATTTGTCATTTGAGTTAACAGTAGTCTTTTACCCAGTCTAGTCTAATAAAGCCAGGGTGAGTCTTAAGTTTGCAGTACTCTGCTAACAGTACTGTGCCTGTAAGTTCTGTGTACCGTTTTTAAAATAGGCCCGGAAGTTGAGAAGTAAGTCCTGCATACAGAATATGAAATAATGGTATTTTCTATTTGTATGACATATTTGTTTAAAAACCGACTGATTACACTATACCACATGATGACATTTAGTGAATGGGAGATGGACATGTTAAGATTATAGTCTGTTAACCTGCCTGTGGGTTATGAGGGAATACTAATGTTGTTATTGTGAAAGCACATTACTGGCAATAATCAGGAGCATCCATGTCAACACCATCATGTGAGATCCTGCTTCAAGCCATGATGATGTTTTTATAGCCTAATTATACAATATAGGCGCTGCTCTAGTCTACAGCTTATATCTATCCGGCTTTACCACTGTCCATGGACATAATCACTGATATGCTTGCTCACACACAGTATTAACTGGCCAGCTTAGAATAACTCGTATAAATGTGTCAAGCGCCAACAGGGAGCGATATGACCCAGCCTGGCTCTATTGGGGCAGTGGCTTCCTTCACCTGCACTAGTTGTTATGCACCTGGGCCCAACTTGGCTTAGGTGCACATTATTTGTGAGTTAACATTAGGATAATACTCACAAGTACACGTGGTGGAAAATGAATACACGTTTGACTATGACTGTGTCCGTAATTTACACCACTAAAGTGATGCTGTCCTTGAGAACACACAAACTAAGACTTTGCGGCATCTGTCTTTTATATCGCAGCCCATTTGTATATACACACTTGCACACTTTCTCTCTATCTCGGTGTTTGTATACCCCTGAGGACTTGAGCTTGTTATTATTCCAGTTGCACAGTGTCCGTGCAAAAACATTCACTTTATGCCTTCGTCGTCCACTGTTGCTCGGTCTCTTTCTGCTTTGAGCACTGAGAGACTAGCAGAAGGAATGCCAGGTTTCTTTAAAAAAGAGCAAGAATAAACAGAACCCTTTCTCTCTCTCATACACACACACACACACTTCCCCCCAATATTGAAGATAATTCTTAGTCTGTCCAATGTTATGGGATATGGTGGCTCTACTCCTATTGGGAAATAGTCTTATAGGCTCCAGTCTGGCTTAGTCGAAATATAAACTGCCAAGACGCCACAGTTCTGAGGTCACAATCTCTTCATAGAGCACTTTGTCCCGGAAATTGTTGCTTGTGATTTGACTTACAATATCTCTGTAAAGATGATGAGTTATCAATTAAAGACTCTTGCCTGACATTGATCAGTGCAGATGTTAGCCTATGATAACCATTAAGCATGTCTCTATTCTCTACATTCAATCAGGGTTGTATTTCCTGTGATCTTCTCAGTGTTTTACTATAGGGTAGTAGATCTTTGGGAAGATGATGTGCAGGGTAAATGGCTTGGAACGTACATTAGTGGATATTGATCATGTTGAAATTAATTTCTGCTCCGAGCTGGGGTTTCAAGTATTGAATCCACTTTTCTTTATTCATATAAGAACACTTCTAAAATGCTTCATACGAACATTTACGGTTCTTTAATTGGTTAATGACACAAGAACACTTGGTATGCCCCGTGTCTTCACTCAAGGCCTATAGCGTCCAAGTACAATTAAGAGGACCAGGCTATATTTAACAGCAACATATGACCCAAAGGATCCCAGAGAGTGCACATGGCTGCTGTGTGTCCATCATCTGTGTTTAACAGACTAATCTGGACCTGCATGAATCCTATGTGGCAGGAAACTGCTAAATTGCCAGGCTGATTCTCCAACAAACAACATATTTATTGTTCATTTGAGTTTTGGTATGGTCGTTCGTGAAGTGGGCTTCTAATATTTACAAGCGGGGGCACACAGCCCTAAGACCAACATGCTCAATGCAAGGTGTTGGCTGGAGTGAGGTAAAGCACCCAGTGCCATTAGACTGCAGTTGTGGAAATGCATTCTCTGGAGTGATGAATTAAGTTTCACCATCTTGCAGAGGGTGTTTCACATGGTTTGGCAGATGTCAAGAGAATGCCTCGTATATGCCTGAATGCATAGTACCAACTTTAAATGGTAATTAAGTGGTAATTCCAATGAGGGGAAATCTTAATGACCCACAATTAGAGGTCGGTTGATTAATCGGTTGGCCAATTTATCGGCAGAATTATCGGCAGAATTGGCGCCTATAGTGGCCGATAGCTGCGCAGCCTACGCCTACGCTCCATCCATACATGAAGTTAAGGTAATGCAACCGAAATGTGTACCTAGGATCATTTCTAATTAAATTAGTCTAAAGTTAACTTTAACCCTTCCGCTGTCCTAAGGCATTTCAGCAGACCAGCAGAGGGAGCCAACCGCGGAATGTCATATGTCCTCGTTGTTGTTGGCGGATAGCGGGTGGGTTTAGACAACATTATTTGTGAATTATGATCATGGCACGGTTGTTGGTTATAGTATGACATCATTAATGCAGACTGAAGACGTCTGCTGCACTACCGAAAGCATGCCGTCTCTGTTTTGCAAGCAAGCATGGTTGTTAGAATTGGGCTAGCCATTAAATGCAAGTCTAGTAGCACAACTGAGGTCCAATGGCTATATCTAAACAACTACAAGCCCAACCAGATCCAGATGTATACGTCAACACGACTATTCATAAGCAACCAATATTGTTTTCCTTACCCTTCAGTGGTCATTGAGTCAATTTAAATCTACCTCCAAGATTCCCTTCCCGACTAATACAAATAAATGAAAATTGTTTTACAGAACTGATTTATCTCAGCCATATTTTTAAGACAGGGTGCCTTCCTTTGATACACATATGCTTATAGTTATTAATAAAGATCAGTAACATTTTCCTTTACATGTCAGAATGTTGGGAGAATTAGCCTATGGGAATGTTGAAAGCTTGTACGTAAATCCACTGCTGAGTTAGTCGCTCAAACCCATTGAGCTCCACCTGCACCTTGGAGCTTATGTAAGTCACGATATTGTGATCAGTGCCACTTAATTTTAGCCTGCTTTGTGAAATACTCCCCAGGTTTGACAAGAGACAGATTAAAGTCTCAGACTGCAGAAAAAAAAGTGTATCCCCATATTTCATAATTATTTTACTGCACTAATTGCTTTTTCCAGAACTGGAACAATTAATGTACGGTTACTTTTGCCAAATATAATAATTAAAAACGTTATTCAGTCTATATAGATAATCAGTATGCACTCAACATAGATAATGGTATATTTTTAAATGTCTATACCCATCCCTAGTCTCCTAGACTTATTAAAACAGTCGTTTAGCATCGCAAATTATTTAACATCACAGTAGATGGAATGTGAGGACTAAAGTCTGAATCTAGTCTCTGGCATCCACCCTCTCTCCCCCCATTCCTCTCCGTCGGTCTGTCCTTAAGGTGAGACTGTTGTGGCGTTCAATGGGGGCCTTTCTGGACAAGCCCAAGACGGAGAAGTTCACCGCCTGCGGCGAAGGCAACGGTCTCCGCTATGGCTTGAGCTCAATGCAGGGCTGGCGGGTGGAGATGGAAGACGCCCACTCAGCCGTGGTGAGCCTGGCCACGCCCGGCCTCACCGACTGGTCCTTCTTTGCCATCTGCGACGGCCACGCCGGCTCCAAGGTGGCTAACTATTGCGGCAAGCACCTCCTGGAGTACATTGTCAGCGCTACGCTGGAGGCCACGGGGACAGCGTCGGGCTCTCCTCCGGCCCCGCCGGCTGCCCCGGCGGTGGAGGCCGGCATCCGCTCGGGCTTCCTGCGCATCGACGAGCACATGCGCAGCTTCTCGGACGACAGCGGCTCGACGGCGGTGGGCGTGCTGATCTCTCCCGACCGCCTGTACTTCATGAACTGCGGGGACTCGCGCGCCGTCTTCTACCGCGACTCCCGCGTCTGCTTCTCCACGACGGACCACAAGCCCTGCGACCCGCGGGAGAAGGAGCGCATCGAGGGCGCCGGCGGCTCCGTGATGATCCAGCGGGTGAACGGCTCGCTGGCCGTGTCGCGGGCCTTGGGGGACTACGACTACAAGTCTGCCCACGGGAGGGGCCCCACGGAGCAGATGGTCAGCCCCGAGCCGGAGGTGGTCCACATGGTCCGGACGCCGGAGCAGGACCAGTTTCTGATCCTGGCGTGCGACGGCATCTGGGATGTCATGTCCAACTACGACCTGTGCGAGTTTGTCAGGTCGAGGCTGGAGGTGTCGCAGGATCTGGAGGGGATCTGCAACGAGGTGGTGGACACCTGCCTGCACAAGGTGGGTGTATGTCTTTAAACAGATGTGTTCAGGTGTAGTAGCAGCTAAAGCCCTGTGTTCCTCTGTGAGGAGTATGCACATTGTTGCCTTGAATGCACTTTGACCATTCACGTTGTGTTCTGAAGTAAATAAAATGTTGGGGCATCTGCCCACTAATGCTCAGGAACCATGAGTGGCACATGGGAGAATGTGAGAAATGTAGATGAGTTTCTGATATGAATGCAATACAACACCGTGCTAACATTTGTTAATGTCAAAGGTGGAGTCGTTTCAGTAACTGTCCAGGAAACCCTTCTCTAATTAAGCATTACACAACAAAGACTAACTGTGTTTCTTGTGGTGTCCATCCTCTACCTACCTCCATCTCAGGGGAGTCGGGATAATATGAGTGTCTTGTTGGTGTGCTTTCCCAATGCACCAAAGCTGTCGGAGCAGGCTGTGAAGAAAGATGCTGAGCTCAAACAGTTCTTGGAGAGTCAAGTGGAAGGTGAGGATGAATGGATGATCAAATAAGAACTACAGAAACTGACGACATGGTGCATAAACTTGTTCCATTTGTTTAGATTTAGATGTTAGAATTGTTTCCTCAAAGAAACATACATAAATTGAAGGCCATATATACGCGTGAGTTAAGAAGGAACTAAAATTGGATATTTATGTTAAGATATTGTAAATCTATTTATTTATTTGATTTGTGGTTTATTAAGTTTTTTTATCAGGCATTCAAATGTGACTAGTCTAACTAAACCCAGATACCATCAGCACTGTTGACTGATAAATATTGTAAATATAATTATTGTATTATTTAGGCTGTGCTAGTCATGTTGGAGGAGGCTAGCGCCTGTTTTGACTTCTACTGCTTTTGGGGACAAACAATGTGCATATGTTTGAACAGTAGGCTGGAGTGTACCTTGTCAAGTAGAATCCAAAATAACGGTCTGTCTTATGATAAAGGCCCTCGCCGTCTAAAGGGGGAGTTCGTGCATGATTTGTAACTGGGCAGTGCACTATTCCAATAAAGGAAGTGAATAGGGACTGTTTTGGGCATAACTTTGGCCCTGACTACAGTGTTTATTGCGGAGATTATGGCATTATGTGGCCAGACGGTGCCAGTTGTTTATGGTCTGATGGGGTACAGGCAATATGCACAAATCTTTCCCAATACCAATGATAATCTAGATTTTATCAGATTCTTATAAAAATGTTCATGCTAGATGATCGGCCACTGCTTTTGTCTCAAACATTATTATTTTCTGTAGAATCACTAAGGAAAAGATATACTGTATGAAAATGAAGATCTGAGAGAGGTAAGAACTGTTTGTAGTAATGTTGGCAAATTATATATATATATATATATAT
>JAODUG010067153.1:0-10137 GCA_027564795.1 Aphredoderus sayanus
ACAGCTTACACACACATATGATGTGCACTGCTGGCACAACAAGGTGTGTGTTTGAAACAGGAGGGTTAAAAGGCACAAAAAAACACAAATACATAAATAAATAATGAATTAATAAATAAATACACACAGCAATGCCAATTGAAAAACACAAACTCATACACAATCAGATGGCGCCGCCAGGTGGACAAATAGGATATTTTTAAGGACATCAAGAGGGATAAGGAAGATGTAAACACTGCTCAGTCATTTAATACTCCACCCTGATACTTTATCTCTGCAGGCTGATTTTCACCATGCAAACCCACCACTGTAGACTGTGACCAGGGTACACTTGGCAAAAAGATAGAGCACTGCTAAACGTGATACACCTTTGCCAATATGTGAACGATTACAAATGGTCTAAAACTGAATATTATAGAGCATACTGTATATACCGTTTTGTATAAAATTATATATATGCAGTATATACAGTATATTTCAGCCTCTGGGCATAATAGGATTTCCGTTGATTAATACTTTATTTCGTAGTGATTGTGTTTCATGGAAAAGGGGGTGAGGGTAAATTGCTTATTATAATTGAATTCAAAGTAATAAAGTTTGTTTGGACTCACAGTCGTTTTGGATAAAAGTGTCGGCTAAATGACCTAATTGTAAATTATTTCATTTAATTTTAAGGAAATGGGAGAGAACTTGTATGTCCACAAAATATGTCTGGAGATTTATATTTGTTTAGATTTTTGTGAAAGATGAAAACAAAGTGAACTTACTGGACTTTTGTATCCCACATTCATGATTCCTTTGTGTAAAACATGTTCATCTTTTTTGTGTGTGATTTTCTCCGGGTCTGCAAGGTTATATGGTTCTCAGCCTCTGTGCTTAAATAAAGGATGACTAATTATTCTGCAGGGTATTCCCACTTCATCATGGATGCCTGTTTATATTGGACAACCAAGTAAATAGTGTCTGTGCAGGAAGTGCCTGTGTTGTGCAGTTGTGATTTGTTCCACAGCTATTCACTGACTGCACTGAATTGTGAGACTGGTGTTATGAATATGACCAACCCTAAATCCCAATGGAGACACTGGAGATAACTGGCTGTGGAGGAGTGTCAAATAGTGCTTTTCAAGGGTGTATGATTCAGGAGTATATATCTCTATATCCATCATGCAGTTAAAAAAATAGATTGAAATAGAAAAAACACAGTTAAACCATATTTCTTGTTACATTGAACATGAGGCTGATAATGAAAATGTTGGAAGCCACTTCAGGTCAATATGTGAAGTAAATAAAGGACATGAGTTGGTTGAGTTGAGGCATTGACTGCAAATGTTTTCATTGTAATTTACAGGTACCTTTCTCTCACCGTTTGTGAGTCAATACCAAACATGTTCATTTGTGTCATAATGATGACCACGTTATTACATCCCCATGAAATGCAACAATTCCTCTACACTCCAAACCTTTTAAGACTTATGTCGTTTTCCATGACCGCTGTCTTCTCTGCCTTGTACGAGTAGAGAAAAGTGGAAAAGTTAATCTACAGCCCATTCCGAGCAGTGATGAGAGATTCTATATCTAAGCTCCTTTTGTGCATCGCTGTCAATGAGCTTGCAAATTGCTCAGATCTTAAACACAAAGCCCTCTCTCACTCCCTTAACCTGCCAGATAAACGAGCAGCTCAGTGTGAGTTGGTGAGAATCGGTGCAGGGGGAATCGTCTCTTCCTGACATCAAAGCCAGGGAGCAAACTAGCTGTCAGCTTAGGAAGGACGGGATGACAGAGGCCTGTCCGAGAGACACAGCCCCAGTGCAAACTGATAGAAGGACCAGGGAAACCTCTGGGTGCCTCTATCAGAAACACCCTTGAACATGATGGGGTTCCAGCTGTAATACAACACTGTACAATTGTTAATATATAACAAAGCATTTCCTGTGGTACAGCGGGGGCTGACCAATGAAGGGCAACTAGGTTAGTAGAATATAGATTGTTACATTATCATTTGTCAATGCCAATAATATGTTTAGCCAATCGCTGCTAACTCTGTTAGCTACGGCTGATTGATTTGAACACGCTCCTCTGACCCAGTACACTAGCATTAATTCCATTAAACAAGTTGAACTTCCACTGGATAATTTTGTACAGTTTCATCCCATTATGCTGTCTAGTAGCCAAAGGGATATTTTGAATACTCTACCTCTACAATTTGCTCCACTTTACATATACAGAGAAATGAAAGGTGAGTAAGGGATGCTGGAGAACGTTGATATTTGAACTCTGTCCAAATAAAAACACCTTCAACACCATAGGGTGCTCCCTCCGAAGCTCCGCCCCCAACATTGGACACACATTTCGAAGGCTGGAATGTTGTTTTTGTGTGGTGCGGTCTGCACCACTTTCTTTGTGTTCCTACAGAGCCAGGGCTGTGTCGAAACACCAGCTAGCACGCACACAGAACGAACAGCTATCGGACTGTGATGAGATACTAGCTGATTCTGACAAAAAGTCTATTAGCGCCTACAATCACTGACTCCACCTTTAGCTACAGTATATACCCGTATCCTATCACAGCAGCTCAGGCATAGCTAGCTAACATCTGCACTGTTGACATGTTCATTCTTTAAATGCAATGCACTGTAAATGTAGCGCTAAAACTGTGCACAACCAGTTCGCTGTCTCAATAGTATGCAAGTATACTTACTCCCACCGGTCCCAGGGTTCTCCCATTATGCTGTTGCTTTTACTTGGGCTTGGGAAGACGGATACAGTAGCAATTAATAGTTATAAATAATGGACTGTGCGGGTTTAACCCTCCCGCTGTCGCAGCACGGACACATGACGTGCCGTGGTTGGCGCCATCTGAAGGCACAGCACGGTGGTGCGTTTGAAACCCGAGGACAGCGGGAAGGTTAATTACTGTGCGCGTTTTTTTTTTTACCTACAGTTATGACACAGGTGTGGGCCTGCTGCAGCTAATAGGCCGTGCTGCTGCCAGGGAGGAGGCTTGTTTAATTGAAAGGGCTTTTCCTCTCACCCATATTTTGGTACTGTAACAGAATATAACTCCCCAACTGCTTTTGTTTCTCTGCTGTATATTTTGCAACAAGCGGAGGGCCGGTGCATTCTCATCAGGGCCTGAAAAGGGTCTTTGTTTGGGCCTGAACACCTGGACAGAGTTATCTCTCCCCCCCCCACTCTCTCTCTCTCTCCCTCTCCCCCTCTTTCCTCGATCTCCCCATCCCTTTTTTTTCTGAATCATTCTCACCATCACTCTCACTCTCTGTGTCCCTCTCTTTATCTCCCTCATTCAATACCTCTCTTTCTGTGACTGTTTGTGTGTGCGCGTCTGTGTGTACTTGTGTAAACACTTTTGTGTGGTTTAGTGGCCGGGGAAGTCCTCCTATATTGGGGCACCTGTCGCATCCGAATTCTGAAAAGGGTCAGTTTAAGATAAAGCCTTGTATGTCGACTCAAGTTTATTTTTTAACTTCACTTGACACGAGTCAATGTAATGTCCAGAAACGCAAGTTTGCCTTGGTGCATACTTGTTGTCACATTTTCAATTTGACCTCTTTGGTGACAAACGTTGTGACCTTTGATCTCTCTCTCCTTATCCTCGCTTGCTGTAGGCCTACATGATGCTGTGCGAATACGGATATCAGTCTATACTGAACATAACATTGTAAAACATTGTGTAAACTTGTTTTTGAAAAATGACATGAAGGGAAGTAATTACTGTATGTTTGTACGTGTGCACGTGTTGAAGTGATTACAGTGCATGTGGCCTGGTATTACTTTCAAAAACAAAATATAAAGCCCAATACACTTACACTACATTATCTCAGTACATACATTAACTAAAGTGAAAATTAACATAACAAGACAAGAAGTGTTTTTTTATCTGCTAAGTGGCATTTAACCAATAACAAGTTCTCGACAAAAGACACAATGCTGCAATTAGCTTGCTGGGTACTGATTCTAATTGGCCTTGAAACATGCAGTTGGAAGGAGACTTGACCTTCATTATAAGGTGTGCCGTGCCAATTAGCCTGGCCAGCCAAGCCTAGAGGAAGAGGTCACCTTCCCACGATAGGACATTCTCTTAAATCCACAGTCGGGAACTTTCCAGGTTACCTTCTCTCTGGTAAACCTTTAAGTCAGTGGTATGTAATTGCTTTTTTATGCTGTTTGGTTTCAACAAACAGCATAATGACAACAAATGAGCTAATGTTGTTTTAGTTCAGCTCTCTCTTTTAGAAAAACCACTTAGTTTAGAATATTGCACCTGTACACCGTAGGTGTCTGCAAATGGAAAGGCTTTCACAACTGAGCCACTGGCTGTGTAATTATTGCAATCAAACTGATATTTATTTATCTGAAAATGTTTTGAAACTATTTATCTGAGATGATTTTGCACAGTTTTGTCTGTTTGGAATAGCGGCAAGACACATCACCGCACATTTATGAGCATGTGATGAATGACTTAAAATCTTGCATCAGCTACTGTACATACACAAATGGACTCTTAAAGGTGGAGTCAGCGATTGTAAGCCAAATCACTTTTTGTCACATTCAGCAAAACTTCCCTCACGGTCTGCTATGCTGCCCATTCTGGGGAAAAATATATGGTGTTCCTACACAGTCATGGCTCTGTAAATGTGTATACAAACAAAGTGGTGCAGACCGCACCACACAGCACTATCCCAGCCTTGGCCATGCATTTCCAATGTGGGGGGTGGGGGAAGGAGGGGCGGAGCTTCTCAGGGAGCACCCTATGGCATTGAAGGGAGAGGTGTTGCTGGTTTGACTGAGCTCAAATAAATCAAATAAATCTGTGCCCAGAATGTCTGACTTCATCTTTAACCCCCCTGTTGTCCTTGGGTCAAAATGACCCCGCAAAAGGCAGGCTCCTAGTCCTCTTCTCTAACCTAACCCTAACCCTAGAATATCAGAACAGGAGGGTTAAATAAATAAAAAATAAAAAACACTAGCAAACACAGTTCTGAGAATGTATATGCTATTATCACTATTTGCTTTGGAAGGCAGGCTGTCCCTTGTCGTGACATGAAAAGGTCAGCTCATCTTACAGCCCACTGTGTCAGAGGAAACAATGTGGCGTGGTCGTTTTTGCTCGCTGATAATCTCTGAAATTCTTTCATAAATCAGTGAGGCAGTCATGGCTGATTTGCATGGGCCTGGGCCTGTGCTTTGCATTGCATACTGTTTTCCATAACTTACCCTAGCCTTCTCCTTTCCACTTTCACCACCCCCAAACCCCCACGCACGCACGCACGCACACCCTTCTATTACTTTCACTGCATTTCATGCTCTCTCTCTCTCTCTCTCTCTCTCTCTCTCTCTCTCTCTCTCTCTCTCTCTCTCTCTCTCTCTCTCTCTCTCTCTCTGTGTGTGTCTCGCTCTGTCTTTCATTCACTGCTGTGGAGTCTCGCTCATTATTAAGTGTTAGAAAGTTGCTGGAGTGACAAATGAGCCTGTGAAAGCTCGTTGTCCTAATTAAACTTTGACATGCCGAGTGACAAGAAGCGATGAAGGGGAAACAATAGCGAGCTGTGTTTGAGTGCGGATCCGTGGAGAGCCAACAGCTTTGTCCCGAAGAACAAAAGCATTTGTTTGCATGCGTTCAGCTTCACCGGGCCCAGGTGCAAAAAATAACTTAACTAGGAACATCACAACCGATCACACCTTGGCCCGCTTGACGAACGGGCCGCAGTCGTTCCGGATCGCCCCACGAAGCAAGATCAAAGCCGCGGTGTTGCAATGTAAATATTGTGCAGCGCAAATGAATTCTGTCTCATTACTTTCATTGCCCGGCCAGAGAGACGCAGCCAATAACTCAGGTGTGAAATCTTATTCTTGACTTTGATTTGGGAATGCACACACACACACACACACACACAGCTACTGTATGTATGCACACGTACACAAAAGCACGCATTAAAGGATGCACACGTGCGCGAGCGCTCTCTCTCTCTCTCTCTCTCTCTCTCTCTCTCTCTCTCTCTCTCTCTCTCTCTCTCTCTCTCTCTCTCTCTCTCTCTACTCTCCCTCACACACACACACAGACACACACACACACACACACAGCTGTTTGACTGCTAAAGTTTGCAAGCTCAGCCTGATATAAAGTAGGCTGCATATCCACAAAACAGTAGAAGTGCATAAAAACAGAAAAGAAATGCCGGTTGACTAATTAAATGACTTGAACACTGAGAATGGAACAGTTGTTGTTTGACATAAGGGCAAGCAGAATGCATGTAGGTAAACCAATATGGGCTTAATGGTAAGTAGCTCTCCAGGGTTATATGCACTGACTTGCTTGCTTGCTTCATTGGACCAACAACATCATCAAATGTTCGTGACTAAACTATTAGGATCCAAGTGGGCGATACTGTCAGATAACGGCTTCAGATACAGTCGTTTTATCTGGGCGGAGTTGTGGCGGAAACTCCGAAGAGGGAGGATCTCCCGCGTTCTTATAAAACCCACAGAAAGAGCTGACATTGTTCACTTGACGGAGCACAGACACGCGCAAATAACAAGCCGTGAACTGTACCGGTGACGTAGCATGGCCCAGAACGGAACAACGGAGAACGGGGTGACCGAGGGGAACCCTGTCGTAGCTCTCCCTCAGCCGGTGAAGGTCCAGGAGATCAGACACACCAAAGTAAGACGTTTCACTCTACGACAGCTCTACGGGCTACTTCGTAAAATATAGTCTATGCCAACATGTTTGAGTGGCATTTTACGCTTTATATTTTCTTTGATCTAAGGTGTGTTTGGTTCTACAAACGCTTAAATGACAAAGGGTTATTAGCGATTGACAGGTGACGGTAGAATTTATAGGCGTATGAATTGATGGTGGTTTGTAGTTGTGATGCCTGCTACACACGCGTGTCTTTCCCACAGATATTCATAAACAACGAATGGCACGCGTCCAGCAGCGGAAGAACCTTCCCAACTATCAATCCGGCGACAGGTGTCAAAATCTGCGACGTAGAAGAAGCTGACAAAGTAGGTTGCCAAACTGGCAAGTGGATGGTGTAAATGTGTAATAATTTATTAATTAAAAATGGTTCAATTAATTAATATATTAGATTGTTTTAACTAATAGATTGCATTTATAGTTTCGCTTAATATGGATGGATTAATACACGTTTTTTTTTATATCCAACCATTAAATAATGATATCAGATTTAAAAAATAAATGTCGTAATACCCTAAATCATTCTTATATCTGATAATGTATGTAATATAGGAAGATGTCGACAAGGCAGTGCAGGCTGCAAAAGCTGCAGGCCAGAGAGGGTCTCCGTGGAGGAAGATGGATGTTTCCAGCCGTGGACGACTGCTGTTTAAACTGGCCGATTTAATCGATAGGGACCGACTACTTCTAGCGGTAGGATTCTGAAACGCCTGTTTTGTTTTGGGGGTCATGCGTGAGAGGCAATACTTAATCCTGACCAAGTCTTAATATAGAAACTAAAGAGTGAGCTTTAAAATTCTGAGTTAATTGTAAATTGGTTTTAAGCAATCTTGCCTGTGGTGAATGTACTTAACCCTCATGTCGCCCTGAGGTCAAAATGACAGGAGGGTTAATACTAAATAATAATACAATAATTATTAATTATTAACCTATATTTTAACCTAACCATGTTGACCCATGGGCAACGGGAGGATTAACCCGCAATAATGACCCGCAAAAGTCCTTTTCTCTTACCTAACCCTAATCTTACCCCTAACTCTAACATTAGGGCAACAGAAGGGTTAATGAATTCCCTTATTAATTGAATTAATGAATCTTGTAAAACAAATATATGTCAATACTGTAACATACAGTATACTCTAGCCTAAATAATTGTTTCAATTACATATAGCCAGTCCAAAATAGCATATTTAATGGCACTTTGTTTTTGACACCAATATTTCCGATTATGAGTCTATAATGTAAGGAGGAAACTGCATAACTCAGGGAGTTTCCTGCAGTTGAAATCTGCGCCTTTCTAGTCAGTGCTATTGACTTGTTCATTTCTTGGCACATGCACACCATGCTCATGGCATCATGACCCCTCCCATTCCGTTCTCCGTCCCCATTCCTTGCTCATCCTTTATGTTTCCCTCTTGTATCTCTCCGCTTGGCGGACCTGTCCGCACTGTGCCAGGGGTCTACCTCCTCCTCAGCATGCGAGGAGGCCTTGTCCCTGCGCCTCCTCAGTCTGTGGGGCCGCCAGCCTGCATTAAGACTCAGATCTGTAAATGAACTCTTACAGATGTGAGTGAAGTAATAATGCCAGATTGCATGTGACTGCTAATTGCAAACATGCTGCGCTGCACTGCAGTAAGCTGGGCTATGCCTAATCACACTAAACTCTTAGCTCTGCTTTGGGGTAAATAAAGTCCAGATTCAGGCGATTTAAAAGAACAAGAGCTATCTGCCCCTTCGCTCGTCTCTTGTCTCGTATAGCTCTGTATCTCCCCCCCCCCCCCTCTCCGTCAAGCTATTGAAAAAGACTTCAGTAAACATTGTAAGGATGTGGAAGAATGGGAGGGTACGTCATGGCACACTGTAAACTATGTTTGACACTTGTTGGCTTATGATATATTGTATTGCATTTTTCAACAAAAGCACGTTTTTTGAAAAGCAGTCATTATTCCTTAAATTAATACTGTGAAGATTATTGAATTATGTGAAACATTTTCTGTCAATTATCCATCGCAAGCATGGTTGTAGCCATTTATATTGTTAGGATGCATATGAATAGATTGGTTGTGTTTAATGGGCATGGCTTATATTCCATTGCCCACCCACCCTTGGCTCCATGCTGAAGCAGCCCTGCCAGCCATTGTAACTCAACTCATTGCCTTTGTTTGGCCTTATATTATTTCGTCATTATTATTATAATCGTTATTATTATTGTCGTCTCGGGAGCCCAGAAATCTCGCAACATATTAAAATTTCGGGTACGTAACAGTGCATAAAACTTTAGCTTTACAGCAAGCAGTGACTTGACAAAAAACAATCTCCACAAGCATTGAGGAAAAGGCAGATTCTTTTAGAGATAAAAAATAGATCATTATACTGTACGAAGGGGATATGTTTCAGTATTGTCTTCACGGGTGATTATCTTGTATTCAGAAAACCTTAAAATAGCTGTAGGTTATTCCAAATAGCTACTTTATGTTACAGTGCATTCTACCTAAGCCTTTATGCTGCAATCATAGTTTATAGCCTTTGTCATTCATATTTTATTAAAGAGACGGTAATAACAATACATGCCATTTACGGCCACAGATGCCATTTAAATGCTTGGCTGAGTGACTAGTGCTTTGGCCCGTCTAGTAAAAAATACACCTTAAAAAGAAATATTTATCAGAAGGAATGAACATATGAGGTTGCTACTGTGTTTATTTCAAGTCTGACAAATGTTGGTGTTCAGAAAGATATACAGTATATGTATGTATATGTATGTATGTATGTATATGTGTGTATATGTATGTATATGAATGTATATATATGTATATGTATGTATGTATATGTATATGAATGTATATGAATGTATGTATGTATATGTGTGTATATGTATGTATGTATGTAAATGTATGTATGTATGTATGTATATGATTGTATGAATGTATGTATGTATATGAATGTATGTATATGTATGTATATGTATGTTTGTATATGTATGTATGAATGTATGTATATGTATATGAATGTATATATATGTATATGTATGTATGTATATGTATATGAATGTATATGTATGTATGAATGTATATATATGTATATGTATGTATGTATATGAATGTATATGTATGTATGAATGTATGTATACAATATGTATTAATGATGTTCAGTGGTGCTTGCTCTTCCTCTGCTTTAGACCCTGGAGAGTATGGACACGGGGAAACCTTTCCTGCAGTCCTTCTTCGTTGACCTGGAGGGCAGCATAAAAACCCTGCGCTACTATGCCGGCTGGGCTGACAAGATTCACGGCAAAAGCCTGCCTGTTGGTGAGCCTTGCTCCTTCCTAACGTCCTCCTGCTGCTAGCCGGAGTGTTTTAACCCTGTACGCCAGCCTGCCTGTTGGTGAGCCTTGCTCCTTCCTAACGTCCTCCTGC
>JAODUG010067164.1:0-13845 GCA_027564795.1 Aphredoderus sayanus
TTCCTTGCTGGAGCTGCTGCCCCCGCGACCCGACCTCGGATAAGCGGTTGAGGATGGATGGATGGATGGATGGATATATATATATATATTTTATTTATATATTAAGAGTTATTTCATGACTTACTGTATGTATTGTAATAGATGTTTGGCAGGTTAACAGGAATTTGAGTAATGCAGTTCTCATTGCTCCAGATGTAACAGCTGGTGATTTGACAACAACAATGGTATATCCTTTAAAGCTAATGATTGTGTCAGACAATTAAGAATGGATTAGATTAAATAAAACTCTATAGTTATACAGTCATTGGGCAAGTTAGTGATTGGACTATACAGTTTGATTTATTATGATTAAGCTTAGTGTTTACGAGATAATGACTCAAACCAAGCTAAGAATCAATTGGGGACATTTCAAGTACCATTTTCACAAGGGGTAGACTGCACTGGATAATGGAGTTTCTAAGGCTTCTAAAGAGTGACTAATTAGCTTCAGTACCAATGTGGAGCTCAGTCATTTAGTATCTGAAGGGAATCACAGGCCACTGACTAAGAATCAAATATCGTTCCAAATTCCCCAATGCCTGCACAAACTTAACATTACTGTAAACAATGATATGCTGCACATCCTCTATCCTCGATCTTTATTTCTATACTACTGTACCTGGGGTTGGGAATTGAGTGGGAATCCCCTGGCCTTCCAACAATGTTAGATGGTAAATACAACATTCAGTGCATTAAATAAAATCTTGAATATTCTCCTTTTCATGAGGCAAATTCATTCTCCTTTTGCTCCCAAAATATTTTGTTGCATTGCTCAACTCACATTTGCAAAATGTTGACAGTCGGGGATAATCCAAATTATAAAGGGACAAGATGAGAAATGCAATTTTATTTGTAAAACAATTAAATGAATTAAATTTGGCCAATAGTCAAGACCATTTTTGTAGAGTCCAAGTTAAATCCAAGACTAGTTGAGACAGGTCAAGATAGAGTCCAGACGTTGAGTAGAAGCCAAAAGAAAACCAAGTTCAAATTAGAGAAATCACTGTTTTGTTGTAATAATATATAGTGCCTTTATGGTACATTAATAAATAAATAACCAGTCAAAACATAATTATTACTTAAAAAACACAGCAAAAAAGGTGGTGAGTCCTTAAAACAGGCCACCAAGTCTGCTAATCTGATATTATCAGAGAAACTAAACCACATAGGGGCCTTTACATTCCGTCAGTCTACAACATGGAATAGTCAGCAAACCCCTATCAGAGCCCTTGCAGGGCTTGATCACATCTATAATGTGCTGTAGCACAGTGTCAGATCATAAAGGGAATTACAAGTGCAATTTAAAAATTGATTCTCCTGACTACTGGACTGTTTATTTAACATATGTTGGCTATGCCTACTTAGGGAGAATGGTTGATACATGTGTTATGTAGCAGGCCTACACTCTGGTGAGGAGTCTCAAACATAAAAAACACCAACAACAACAACAACAAAAATTGTTAATCCTCGTTTCAACCACAAGGCCAAATACTTGTCGTCTAATTTAACATGAACTGCTATTTGATTTCATCATTATGGTCTTAGCACAAAAGGCAGGCACATCAAAACCACTTTAGGTGGCGCTAGAGCGCAACGAAAGAAAATTAAGAAAGAAAAAAAAACCTATGGGTTAATCTGTGGAGAGTAGGGATCGCCGTCCTCACACATCCATATATGATTTCATTTGGTAATCTCTTTCAGAGTCGCCACCTGTCACCAGTGGTACTGTAGTCGCATCTTTATAGAGCTGCAGGATAATCAAAAGGCGATATCTGAAGCTCCGGCATTCCCTCTTGTTAAGTGCAAGCTTATGTACATCAAGAAAGATTTGTAATTTATTACAGTCTCGTCTCCTGTACAGAAATTAAGGCTGACTACTTTGCCTGCAGTCGGTCGTGTAAGAGAAAGTCAGTTGTTGAGTGAGTCCAGTTCAGCACACGAAGCAAACTGGCAATGGTGATCGTCAGTGTCTGGAGCGCTAAATATGCTCAAACCCTTTCCAAGCATTGAAGAGTATTCGTTTGACGACGTATTAAGGACATTAAGAAAAGGATTAACTATAATCTTAACTAGCCTACTACCTGTCTATTGTATTCATCGCATTTTTGGCGCAAGGACCGTTGAAACACTGGGGAACAGGCGTCTGCCTGTGTGAGGTAAGAAATCAGACTGTTGTGTTGAACAAAAATGCTCTGTGAAGTTTCCTTGAGTTAGGATAAATGCATTTTAACCATTTTTGTCTTAGGATGTTGTATATATAAGTTGATTTAAAATAGAAATGGCAGTATTGTTTTTATTCAATTTACAAGTGTGTCTGTTTTATGACATTCGTTTCCTGCTTGGACATGCTGTTTTTATACTGTATAGGAAACATATAACCCAAAATATGTGATAATACGTAATCAGTTAATACTAGTAAACTGAAGCTGATATTACTTCTTGTACTTGAACAACTTGTCCAGTTATTTGAACGTATATCGTATATTCATATTTAATATCCTATACAGCACTGCCATATCTTAAATATTAAATATACACTTGAAGGACAAGAATGAGGTTAGGCCTGCTGTATCAACTGAAGACTCTGAACCTAGATTAGACTATATCCAGTGTAAATCAATCTCTTCTAGGATGCTATGCTCAAAATTCTGTTAGGCATTTCTTCTGTTTGATGTAGATTTAAAAAAAAAATGCTGGGCCAAATGGGGATTGCTCGATATGAATCTATTTCCATGAGATTTAAGGCATGCATACTGCATACTTGCACTGAAACTTGACACAAATCTTAACTATGAGATAATTTGAGTGTAGTGACATGTACTGTAGGCCTATGCTTCTACAGACTTTCTTCAATGAGATTAAATGTCCTATTGATATTCTATTCCAGAATGTGCTTGCATAAATTTAATGCGCACGGCACAGCTTGAAACGATGATCAAGATGAGCAAAGTGATCTATTACCGCGGTCTTGTTAAAACAGGACGTGCATGAAATATGTTAACGCTTCCCTTCTCTTCTCCTCTCCTGTTTTAAAGCTTTCCTCTACTCTCTGTTGCTACATCAGCTACAGGTTTGGGCATTGCCCTCGAAATGTGTTGGGAATACTTAAAAGGGGGTTGCTGCAGACTGTCTTAGTCAGTGTATGGCTGGGCTAGACGATCACATTTGAGAAATGAGAGATGAAGAGTATGTTTCTGGCCAACAACGCTCTATTGATATTCACCCTGTGTCCTGCGCCATAAGCAGCCCATCGTCATGGTAGGTTCAGTGGGGTAGTGTCTGTGATTGAGAGGTACAAAGCAAGGTTGAAGGCCATGCAGCTCAAGAAAAAAAGTGTTTATTTATAAAGACATACTTACTGAAGGGAATATATACCATATATTCCTACATTAGGAGGTCGATATTGTGTTATTTGTGGGAAGGTTGATTGATAGGCTTGTCGTTAGGCTGTATAATTCACTAGATTGCAACCATACCAATTACTTTAGTAAGTAATGTAATACATTTGTCAATCCAATAATTTATTAAATCTGTGTTAATATTCATAATCACCATAGAGGTAAAGGAAAACACTTAATTATTGTTATCATTTATACTGTATTATTGATTACTCTATAGCTTTGAATCTAGGTGTTTCCGATACTGCATTCCCACACACAATGTTTCACAAAATAACTGCTAAATCATTCGTTTTCTTCTTTGATCTGCCTTTATCTCTGATGGCCTCTAGATAACATGACGCTATGAAAATATCATTACATTGGGAGGCTAATATAAGGATTAGATAATATAAAATGCAGGGGCAACAGAGCCACATTGTGTGGCCAGTCTCCCTCTAGAAGATTCATGGACATCCATTGAGAACGATTTATCTCCCGCGAGCATGTGGAAGTGCATTACTCTGAAGTGCTCTTCCCCCGAATGGTGACACAGAGAGAGAGACATATTCTCCATTGCATTGGGAAATAGAGAAGTAACAGAGAAGAGTCATGCACAAAATGCACTGCACTGTAGCGATGATGGCTTCCTGTGCTCTGTGTCAAGAAGAGCTGATCAAGGAAATCACTTTTTGGATAGTGAAAAGGAAAGCAAGAAGAAAAGAACAAACACAGGGGGATTCTTCTGAGGACTCCCACAAAAATAATGATCTTTTGAAATGTCTTACAGAAGTTGACACTGTTGAATTTGAAAGTTGACAACTGCTTGCAACAGGGGGTGATATCTCAGTTTGGCATGGTGGTTTGTCAGAAAAACAACCAAGAATATTTCCTATTAGTGAAAATTAAGATAAACATTGTGTCATACAGTACATCGTACAGCAACTCTTACACTGGTTTACCCTAGACAATACACTTTACAGTTGGCAAACTTCTGAAATGTATATGGCAATAAGCTAGTCACCATGGGTCTAACAAATGCAACTAAAACTATTATAATGTAAAGGATATATCTGAGGTAGCTTGATTAGCTTAGGCAGGTCACTTGCACAGTTTAATTTGTATGCATGGATGGAACAATGCTGCTGTCTTTTATCCAGCTTGCTACCATAAAGGTTAGTTAACCAGATGTTGTAGTAATATTATATGCTACATGCATTTCATTTTTTGTGTTATTATAGTATCACAGTATATTTGAAAAGTGTCAAAATGTACTGAAGGCATATGTTTCTGTTGTTTATCTAATGGTCTGTCTCCAGATACAGTACAGTACATGTCAGATGGTATTTTGTCATCTCATTCCACCATACAGCTCAATAAAACAACAGCAGCTTCCCATGTTTTTATGCTGGATTGTAACGAACTGCTCTTTACATAAATGTGGCAAATTTCAAGGCTGAAATCTAATTTAGCGATAAAATGCTTATCTGAAAAGCACACTAATGAGGTGAAAGATATGGATAATTAATGTGAGTATTATGGGTAAACGAAATAATAGGCGTCCTCAAGCATGTAGCCACAAGAGGTTGAAGTGACCCTGCCACTGCTACAGAAACCTCTCTATTACCTAATTAGGTATTATAACTTACGTAACAGGTGAGAAGAGAAGGTGATTGCATGCAGGTTATCTTTATGGCAATAGCAGTCTTCAAATAATGAATAGAAACCAGACTTGATATGCATTGCATTGCAGATATATTACTTTGGACGTAATTATTCCTACCTCTTTTAAGAGTATACGCCCATAATATACTGAGCAATATACTGTAATTCAAGAATTGTCTACTGTAAATGTGAGAGAAAATGGTTTAATGGAAGATAGTGGGGGTCAGGATATACTAGGGTGTCTAACAGGCAACTGAAAGTTAATGGGTTCAAGCCATGATGTGCCCAGCTACAGTATATCCATGAGCAAGATGCCTAACATTTACAGTATACCTGAACATAATATGAGCCCAAATTTGAATAGACACAATTATACAATCCAATCCAACAGTTTACGGTGGAAATATCATACATTTAATTTGCCATGACAAAGCACTAAGCAATGTGCTAAGTGTGAACGCAAGCTTGTCTTTTAATTTATCAGTGGCAAGGCAAAAATGCATGTTATAGTAAAGGCAATTCTTTGAGGACATTTTGAGGACATGCAATGCTGTTATTGTAAACACTCTTACTGCTCTTAGTCTCTGACATTGTGGTTCTGGAACTGGAGACCTAGCATGTTTTTTGTGATTGGTGGTTTGTTTGTAGCAATGACAGTATCTTCAAACTGATCAACCTGATTATCACAAAAAATAAAAAAAATAAAATAAAAGCCTCCATTCAGCGATTTGGGGAGATGAGGTTGGCGGTGGGGGTGAGGGGTGGATATTGTATTAAATAAAGGGATGGGAAAATGCAAATATATTAGATAATTTAGTTTTACTCTTACTGGCAAAAATAAAACTAAATGTTTTAATCTGTTAATTACTGTTTCCATTAAAGGTGTAGTAATTTATTTTGGAGAAAGCTTGTTGATATTTGAACTCGATAAAAACATAGAAACTTCTCCCTTCAGTGCCATAGGGTGCTCCCTCAGAAGTCCCACCCCACATTTGAAACACATTGCAAATGCTAAGATATTGTTGTTGTGTGCAGTCTGCACCACTTTGTTTGTGTTAGTGTGCTAGTGGCCCACGAGGAGATATTTGGTTAATTTGACAAAAAGTCTATAAGCTTACATTCACTTACAATATCTTTAAGCCAATAAACAAAAGGCTCTCTTAATATGTTGATACAATAGCAATAAAATCGTATTGGTATATATATTAATATAAAATTAGCGTTGTTTTATTTGCAAGTCCTCTAATTTGGTCAAAATGCCACATTTATTAAACAGCATCTATATAGTAGGCTACTGTTGACACTCTGAAACCCTGACATTGTTTATCACATTGTAGTTTTTAATCAAACAGATAGACATCACTTGCTGCTGAATGTCCATAGATGTCTGCACCACGGAATCAGTGCCAATCAGGATGCTGTTCTTCATTGCATGCACTATTGCAATAACTGATGATACAGCCAACTTTGCTATCTTTGCACGTCCCTGCCCTCACTCAATGAAGTGATATCGTTCCATGCAGGCATAGTCAGTGTTTGTTACTATTTATTTATTTTTTTACTCTTTACGATACAGTATGTCATACATTTAATTTAGTAGTTATGTCAGCCCTATGTAATGACATAATAAGAATATGAATGACTTAATATGAATTATTGTTTATTGTAAATGTGCTTAACGACAACAATTCAGTCAACTGTACCTATGTAAAATGTATTTAAAAAAAACACATGGTTCTCTTCTTTAAATCTAAAGTATAAAACTGAAACTGAATCATTAATCTGTTTAGCGTTGTAACCTTATCAATGCCAGGGACGTCGCCAGTCATCAGAAAGACAGAGCAGGCATAAGCTTTAATCACAAATTATTAGGCAAGTATGATGAGGCCCATGTACAATAAGATGGTCAACAATCAACATTTATTGTATTTTGATACCAGAAAATGTTAAAGACTTTTTGCTTGCTGAACGTTACTGAGCAAATTAATCATTGTAGCAACCTGACACGCCCGATGGGTTGTTATATGCACAGAACGTAGTTCTATGCACATAACCATCTGGGGAGCCGTCCATTGAAATGGTATAAAAAAGGGCAGGTGTTTAAAAAAATATTTGGCAGGTGATTGGATGAACCATCTGTTTATCTGTAGGAACCGCCATTGTTGTTTTCAAGTCACTTTCGCTGTCACCACACCTAAACCATGCCCGTAGCTACCAGTACGACTCTGATTGGTCACACCTTAGATATACTGGAAAGGATTGAAAGGATTGCTTGCCTCTCCAGACTGATTCTCACAGCAAAGTCAAACTGAATCTCGCAAGACCAGGATGGTCTCAAGAGGCTAAACATAATTCTCTCTCAAAAGAATTAAAAGTATTTACTATGCCCCCTTCTCCAGAGATACTTACTTTGTGTATGTGAGTTGTGCTGAATTTAAGTATTAAAAGTGTATTGTCATTGTAATGTTGGCCTTATTCTTTTTAGTGTGTTGGGGAACAGCAACTATTATATTGATCGTACAGCAATTTTAATATTGATACTATACCTTTAAAGAACCCTCCACATTGGGTTTTGTGAATCTAAGTTAATCTAATGGGCATTATTTGCGTTGATGTGTTATTGTCTATGTGCTACTTGCCACTATATGTTGGCTACATTATACAGTATGTGTCTGTCGTGGCTTAACTACCTATCTATCCATGAATCTCTAGTGACATCCCTGATCAATTCCAAAATGCAGCCCACTCTAGACATACTTTAATAGCCTTTACACATTCAAACGATAATTAGCATATTACTTTTGACAGCAGAACAAGCTCAGTTTAATTGACAGATGGTTTAATCAGAGTTTACATGTTCTAAGAAAGATTTGTTTTGCTTGTACTGTTTACAGCATCACAGCTCCAATTTCAGCCTGTGACCTCCTACAGTTGCGAGCTCCAAGTTGATTTTGCAGCTGAACTCAAACTGAAGCTCGCGAGATCACAATGTTATCACAAGACTACCAACAGTGTATGTGTGTATGTGTGTGTGTGTGTTTGTGGTACCAGCATCAATGCAGCTCTGCCCCAATGGCCAGATACAACACTACTCAGAGCACTGAAGAGGACGTATTTGTAGATGGTATGTGGTTTAGGTAGCCTTTAGAACCCTCCACTCTTTCGTCTACACATTATTCACTGTTTCTGAAAGGATGATACAGTACAGTACATTATGCTTTCCAATAAATGTGTCGGTGCATTTACTCATTTTACCTGTTACCTTCTCAGCTATTTTAACATATGTTACAATATTCAGCACTGCAGAGAATAGTCTGGTCCTCATGTTTCAAAACTATATAAGTAATTAGTTATATCATGAATCTGAGTCTGAATGAGTGCAATTCGATGCAATATCATAGACAGTTGGCCCTTCTGGCATAACGTTGGCATGAGCAATCCTGTGTGTAGCAAGCTCATTGCATGTGTATTTGCATAGTGCAAATGTTTGGAATTTCAGTCTATATTTACCCAAAACTTACTTATGTTTTAGAAAGTGTTATGACTGCAAAACCTTGCTTGGCAAAATAGAAAATTGCCACTGACTTCTGTTTACTGAATTTTATTGGCTCCAGCAATGAAAGACCAACTAGCTGGAGGCTTTCTGCTCAACATGCATGTAATGCAATATAAACAGATTCTGTAAACATTTTGGATAAAAATACTGCTACTATATAATTTTTTCCTGGAGGTGTCAAACATTGGCACACCCCTTTTCACACAGTATTAATGCTGCCAATTATACACCAGCTGATAATTAAAACAACCAGTATGAGATATACTATATTACACCATCACACACAAGACTAGGACAATCTTTCAATTGAGCAGATGATATGCTCTTGTTAAGAAGGCACAACCCAAGGCTACCATTGCCTTCACTTGTAAGTCTCTTCAATCTACTTTCTTTTACAAGAAAACGATTATTTAGTAAATAGACACGTTTGTTGTCTTTCTTGCTTTCTTTTATTCCTGCTTTCATGTTTTTGTGGTAGCGAACCATGGCATATACTGTAGCATCAAGGTTACTAGTGTGCTCTTCCCCAAAATAGCATTTTATTGTAGCTATTCATCTTGGACTACTATTTGAACCAATTTTCAAATTCTTGGAATTGTCACAATATTCCAATTCTTGGAAGTAAATTCCTTGACAGGAATTGTAAAGTACTAATTTGCTTCGTTTTAAACAAAACATGACTTTAGTTAGAGCTGTTTTCACGTTTTAATTTTTTTCCATTCTAGAAGCTGTTCCCTTGTTTTGACATTTAATACTGAATATATCATTAATCCAACTGAGCAAGGAGCGCAGAAAACTGTTTGAACATGACAGGCTCAGAGGGATGAGTAGAGATGGGCTTTTAATGAACGAGGACAAGGTTTTAGCTTGGGGAAACGAACACCAGCAAAGTCCTGGAATTACGTCTTGGTGTCGCTTTGAAGTTAATGTGAGATGCTCAATTAAATTGAGGGGAAAAAATCCCATATTTTTTCCTGCTGTGCTTAGCCAAAATCCCTGACCTTTTACACAAAGGACTCCAACATGGCGTGGTATTTAGGCTGCTGCATCCTGCTACAGAGTTCAGTTTAGGTTCTATGTCCTGTACACTATGTGAATGGTGTGATAGTCTAGGGTGACAGCAGCGTGCAAATTCACATGGTCAAGGCTCATTACCTCTGCAGCGAGTGGTAGTACATTTAAAAGAGGAAATTACTTTTTGGTTCAGCACCGTAAGTGATTTTTTCTTTCTTTTTTCACTTCCTCCATATGTAAGGATAAACATGCTTTCCTTGCTATGGGCATTGAACATACAGTATATATTGCTGTACACAGCCTCTTCTACAAATGTCACTTAGGGAAATAAATAATATATTAAAAAAAGAATAGTAAAATGCAAATTATTAATCTACAGTACATTCAAAATTTAACTTTTCCATCCAGTATATTGAAATGTCTGCACTTTATAGCTGATTGTGGCACTGTACTACAATAATAATTTAGTCGACCTACCATGTGCATAACCTTTTGATTTAGATGTGTAGATACAGTATGTAGATTTTATTTTATACATTTTTAATGTACTGTTGGATTACACTCCCAGGACATTTATCACATATTACATGTCAGCAAGTGGTTGGCGTGGCAGAGATTGGCACAGTGTTTATACTGTAAACAAACACAAATAGAGTAATTATTAGCTATTGTTATTCTGTTTTACTGTTATTAGCCCTCCTCACTTTATGTGAAATTGTGGGTCATGTGCTGTGAATATGCTGTCACTCAATATCATACTGTACATACTCTAACAAGACACACAAAACATTTAGTTTTGAAATGATCACTATGGAAACTATACACTGTAGTTGAGCTATCTGTAGGTGAGCTATAACTGTAAAGTTTGCAGTGCAGCTTTACTGTAGACACGAAAAGTTGCTTTGTTTGGGAAATAAAATATAAACAAACATGTACAGTATGTAGCTTTTGCAGCGAAGCTCATTCTACATAATGATTGTTATACCAAATGCTGTGACATAAGCAATGTCCTGAGCAAACTTGCTTTTGTCAGGGTATGAGAATATGGAAAGTGCAGACACAGAGGCAGTCTCTGAATCTTGGGCAAGTGGAGTCGTAGGTATCAGAAGGGCAACAGTACAACAGGGGCAGGAAGTCTCTAGATCTCAGGCAGGTAGAGTCGGTAACAGGTATCAGATAGCGACGGTACAAAAGGGGCAGGCAGGCTCGTAGTCAAAAAACCAGGCTGAGACTGAAAACACAGGGAAGAGTAACACTGGAACGAGAGCACAAGACAAAAGATATAGCAACGAGTGAACCAGAGAACCACAGTGATATACACAAGACACTGAAAACACCTGGTGGGGGTGGACAACACCACAGGTGAATAACAGGTGGGGGTGGAGACAATACCACAGGTGAATAACAGGTGGGGGTGGAGACAATACCACAGGTGACTGCTCAGGGTGTGACAGCTTTTGTCAAAAACAAAAGCACAATTTTGCCGCACACTTGGCTTACACATTTTATTAAAGCCTAAATGTTGAAAATGAACGGAATTTATTGTCAACTCTTGCTGCTGCTACTGAGCAATGCTATCTGTATACCATCTGTGATATCATTTAGGCATTGGAGCAGAGCTAAATCCCACATTTCATTGTAAATGGTTTCTGTTTATGAGCCTCCAAGTCAGAACTGTGCTTAAGCTACATCGTTTGTTTAGTCTGCGATCATTCAGCGGTTTGGGGAGATGAGGTTTGCGGTGGGGGTGAGCGGTGCCAAAAAAAAAATAAAAGGGACAGGAAAATGCAAATCCATTTGATAATTTAGTTTTACTCCTACTGGAAATCAGAATGTATATATTGGAAGTGATGTTTTTTCTTTCTCACATTATACTGTAGTATCCCATTCCATCAAAGGGAATAATTTGCCGTATATCTAAAATAAGTGTAAGAATAGATTATCAATTAAAATTCTAAGGGATATACTGCTATACATGTCTGAATACAATTCATGTTTTTATATAATTTTGTAGATATATAATAGACAGCAGTATTAAACCCTTGCATGTCTAAACTAATCTTGATTTTGCCTTCAATTGAGTATCAGCTCAGAATATTTTAGAGCAAACGCCAAATCAATTATTTTGCCATAATGTGCTCTGCTCCTGTCTAATATTTCCCTCTGCTCATCTCCAATATCAATTCCTGACAACTGTGATAACACCACACGCTGGAAGGTTATTTATACGACAAACTTGTCTACATCCGAAAGCCAGTTGGCAAGTGCCCTTACATCCCATAACATTCTTGTACTGTCCACATCAGGAGCCCATTAGAAATACTCCCTCAATGATTACATATTGTTTGTATTCAGTATATAGAAGATAGAAAGTGGAGCATCGGTGTAGCTACAATAGAGGTAGTTTTCCAGTAAATACGTACTGTACACATGGGCACCCCACCACACCTACGCCCTTAGATTCACATTCAGTTAAATGTCCTTAGTCCTACGAGGTGCTATTCAGTGCCAATAAGGGTAATGCAGGAACCTGTGCCACTGTACAACAAACTGCCTTTTTCTTACTCCAAACTACAACAATGACATTTAGGAAAGTGCAACCATGCACTTGTTTTCAAATGTCTTCCTACAGTATGCCAAGCATTAAGAAGATTCCTCTGAGCAAGGGACTTTTTTTTTTAATGATTTGTAGCATTTCAAAAACTGATTTGGTTTGAGATTTTTTTTATGGCCATCCAGCATTAAGGTTGGGTGATGGCTACCAAATTGGCATCGGGCTATGCCAATTTGTGCAGGATTTGTGCTCATGTAATTTGTGCAGAATATGGACAATATTGCGTGTAGAAATATCCGACTGAATACACTACATTGCCATCGCGTGCAGCATGCCCTAGCAAAACAGCTAGCAAAAAAACAACCATATCACGGTAGGCTACAGCAAAGTGAGAGAGCAGTAAACTATTTGTTTGATTTGTTTTGCTGTTAGCATTACATTTAGCATAATACATTTATTGCATTGCCTGTTGTAGGCTTTCTTACCTCATAGCATAGGGTCTAGAGGCTGCTAAATATACGGATAGTTTCAGTAGATATTTATAATTTGGAATGATGCTTTTCCACTTCTCTCTGGCTATTAGCCCGAGAATCGGAGCAGCGGGAGCAGTATTGCAATTGCTTTACCGCAGCGTTGTGACAAAACGAGAGCTCAGCCGGAAGGCAAAGCTGTCGATCTACCGGGCAATTTTTGTTTCTTCCCTCACCTATGGTCATGAAGGTTGGGTCATAACTGAAAGAACAAGATGGCAGGTACAAGCGGTCAAAAGGGGTTTCCTCAGGAGGGTGCCTGGCGTGTCCCTTAGATATAGGGTGAGAACCTCGACTATCAGAGAGGAACTCGGAGTAGAGACACTGCTCCTTCATGTTGATAGAAGCCAGTTGAGGTGGTTTGGGCATTTCTTAAGGATGCCCCCTGGGCGTGTTCAAGGCACGTCCAACTGGGAGGAGGCCTCGGGGAAGACCCAGGACAAGGTGGAGAGATTATATCTCCACACTGGCCTGGGAACGCCTCGTGATCCCCTAGTCAGAGCTGGCTAATGTGGCTAGGGAAAGTTTGGGGTTCCCTGCTGGAGCTGGTATCCCCGCGACCCAACGTCGGATGATAAAAATTGTGATGTCTGTCAGCCATGGACGATGGCATCGTCTGTCAGCCCAACCCTATCCAGCACACTTTTCAGTCTTGGCCCGGGTGCACAATGGATGTGTTTTTTGTTCCTTTATTGCCACTTTTCAATTATTTCTCAAAACTTTTCAATTCTTTGACGTTTGCATTGTGTCTTGTTTGTTTTTCAGTGTCACAAACCATGAGAAACACATTTTTAACACTGTGTAGATCAACTACGGACGAGAAGTGCAGCTCATCAATGTCCAATTTGGAGCAATTGCCCAATCAGAAAAAACTTTTCATATAGTCAGTCTTTGTAAAACACCAGCTTTCCATCTGACTTTTATTGAAATGTAGGAGGTGTCCTGTGTGTATGGGGCCTTAATTGACTAACGGAACTTTTTGACAAAAACTATTAGAACAGATTTATTTAGTTAGTAAATAAAACACTGGTGTAGCTCATACTATATATATATATATATATATATATATATATATATATATATATATATATATATATATATATAATATGT
>JAODUG010067175.1:0-13845 GCA_027564795.1 Aphredoderus sayanus
ACAGTGATGCAGCCCTACCTGCCCGTGTTGTCAGATGAGGTCACGTCTGCGCCCCAGTCCAGCAGAATGCTGCACGCTTCGGCGTGGGCGTGTCTGGCAGACAGCAACAGTGGAGTGAAGCCTTCCTATTGGACAAGGCAAATTACATTATGAGGGACAACGATCCAGAAGGATACAGAGAGAGTTGCTGACAGACTGGGACACACACACACAGACACACACACACACACACAGCATCATGACAGACAGACTGATTGATTGATCCCCCATCCTTTGCCTAACCTGACAAGCCAGATGGTTGTTACGTACACAACGTAGTTCTGAGCACACAACCAGTCATTGGACAAACCATCTGTTTATCTGTAGGAACCACCATTGTTGTTTTCGAGTTGCTTTCGCTGTGTCACTATCAATCCTACAATATCAATCCAACAACTACCAGGCCTTACTGCAAACCTGGAAGGTCCAAAGAGCCAACTGTATAAAGAGTTCTAAAGAGCTTACTGTACTGTATATATCTGTATGCCATATGCAATATGTAATATGTATAACATATGTAATTAACCTTGTATTCTATTTACACACCATACCAAGTGAGATGTCACCAGGAGATTAGATAAATATAGTTTATGATATTTCTGGTAAAACATTGAGATATGCAGTGAGGCACAAACAAAAATTCAATGTTAGATCCCCAAAATCATTGATACTGGTACAAACTATAAAGACAATGGGTTTTGGGTGAAAATACCAATCCAATAAACTAAGATTGTTATTGACTGATTTACATTTACTCTTTTTGTGTTGATAAGGTGTTATTCACACAGGATAGTATGCACAATCTATACAGGTGTAATCAAAGCAGGTATCACCTGTCATAAGACACAACCTTCATCATACTGGAACAGGCATACTGTACATGCACATACAGTACACAGTACAGCACGTTCACACATTGAGTGTCTATAAAGATGTCTCACACAGTACTACCAATTACTGTACATCTATAAAAGATAAAGATAGCACAAAGCACATATTAATTAAAGTCAATCCAGTCAGTGTGTGTGTGTGTGTGTGTGTGCGTGTGTGTGTGTGTGTGTGTGTGTAGAAGAAATCTGGGAAGACTGGAAAGAGTGGTGTTACCAAATGTCTATGAGAAAGCAACAATGTATCTGTGACTTGTATACAATACAGTACTGTACATATACTGTAAACGCATCTGTAGACAACTGCAGATACATACTGTATTTACAATACAGCAGAGTGAAATGTTCTTTGAAATGTAGATGAGGTTTAAAACATAAGATGAACATACCATATGAGTATACGTATAATTTAATCTACTCTTACTTTATGCTTTGTTTATTTACATTAGCATTCATATTATTATCAGTACTCTATATTTGCTATCATGGTATGCTGTCTTAGTTGATATTGATAATTCATTGGTGATAATTAATTATTGTATCTGATGTATTGTGTATGTATGTAAATATGTGTTTGAATGGATAAGCATTACTGTGAGCTATTTGATTCTACTTACAGTAAACAAAAGTTTTTACTTTAACCTTTGCTTGAAATCTATCTGAAGGTACAGCCGCTTTCCCTATTAGCAGTGAAACAGAAGTCGTGTTCACATAGAAACGCAGAAGATCTTTCCTACAGGGAAATACACAGGAATGTCCAGGCACAGTAAAGCATGTCAGCATAGCCTTGTTTTTTTTTCATATATTACATGGGTACTGCTGCTGCCCAAAACAGCACAGAAGAAACCTGTGGTATGTGTTCCTACCACATGTTGAAGACTTTATGTTGAAGACTTTAGCAGCCCTGCCTCTATGTCTGTCTGGCTGTCACTGTCTCTGCTAGCCAGGTTAGCTATAATTACACCCCTCACACTTGCATTTAAATGCCGAACCAACGGCAGGTGTATGTGTAGCTGAAATAGGGCTTCATTCAACACTGGAATTGCTGCTGCCAAAGCAGATTCTGTTGAGTAGGCCTATTGTTGTTTTGTTGTACAGCATCCAGCAATGTGCATGCTATGAAAGGTGCCTAGACAGACCTGATCAAACTTGAAATCTAGTTGTAAAATCTATAGGCAGCTATGTTTGTTTTTTGGTCTATGTGAGGTTTTATCAAAGCGGTGATTAAAAAATAGATGAGTCATTTTAATTGCAGATGGCAAGTGGTTCTAGCTTTCTGAGGTCTGATGTCATAGCCTGTCTGTCTGTCTGTCTGTCTGTCTGAGTGTCATTGGGAATCCTCTAGCACATCTGCTGTCGTAGCCCAGCACAACGCTTAAGGCTACAATCTTCAACCTCCCAGTTTACCCATGGTGCACCACTTTTGGTAGGACTCACCACAGCAGACTGGCATTCAGTATGACTCTGGTCAGTTTCCTGGGCAACCATGAGCTATTGCCGAGTTACAGGTAAGGTGGTAATTGATTGCTTTCAAACCAAACCTGGTAGACCCACTGAGCAATATTCATCTGTCTTTGCCATGCTTGTTTGCTTACTTAAGTAATACAATAAGATGTATTTTCTAGACATAATATAGGCCTGGCTAACAAACTGCTATGGTTTTCCTTCACCGACCTGAGTACAGTCTGAGAAGCAATGTGTTCCAGATGGCCGTGTGGTTTACTGTCTACATGTCAACTAACCACTGTAGACTGTCCAACTGTGGACCCAGCAGTGGGTTAGTGTGCATGGGAAATACACACTGACATGTGAACACACACACACGTCAAGATAGCTGTCAAAAAGAGCATACAAAACAGACACAGGTTTGTGTGGGTTTTCTTCTTCAACAGGAACAATTTGAAAGAGCGCTTGTTCAGGCAACAGTATTGCGTGTAACAGCTCTGCTATACTTTGGTTTTTTTTTTAAATTATTTTCAAGGTACAAAGCCAACCAAATACTTTACCCTTTTTATGTTGGTATGAAACAGTAATGGCTGTTTTGGTCTGGCTGCAGAAGGAATCACTTCGTTGGCCACAAACCATGTTGGCTGGCTTAGCTTAGAGTTTTGCACGGTCATAACAAGACAATTGTGAGAAACGGTCCTTCAGTTAATTTCTCCGTGTGCAAAAAATAACACACAGGTTACTTTGTTTAACGTGTTCAATATTCACATTCCTGCAGTGGCAGCTGACAGCAAAAGTTATATCTGCCCGGGGTTTTTAATTCTCGATGCCAGGATTCAATCAGGAAACCCGATCCTGGGGTTTTACAGCGCATGTAGCCAGTGGCAAACTGCTGGATGGTTAAAGGTTCAGAGAACCACAACATACAGCTTCTCAAAGGGTTAGTCAGATATTATTCTGCAATAAATCCTAACTAGAAATAACATACATCTTTATATAGTCTATATATAGGCCTGTGAGACTTTATATGTTAGAATGTGTGTGTTACAGTAAACAGACCAGCTACGACCTGACTCAATAGAGTGAAATAAGAAAGACTACACACGCTCTCTCTCTCTCTCTCTCTCTCTCTCTCTCTCTCTCTCTCTTTTCACACACTAGATGGGTCAAAACCACAGGCATGGAATGTCACTCCAATAGAGACCACATGTCTGTGCCTCTGGAGAACAGAATTCCCACAATACAGAGATCCAATACCACATAGTCACATATGCAATTTATCAATCTCAACCCGGTAAAGGACAAATGAGGAGAGTCTAGCATTGTAGAAATCTGTTAATGTTTTGTTTTACAGCTAGCAATTAGGACACTACAAATATGAAACATGTGAAATGTTTTACATTAAAACTGCTGTATGAACATGAGTACAGATTCCTTCATTGAATGAAATTAAGGAATCTGATTAGGAAGCACTCATATACACACTTATATACTGTATATGTAGTATAATGAGACAGCACAGAGTAGATAAACACTGCAATAAAATATTTCCAGCCTGGTGCAAAAGGAAAATATAGGCCTAATAATATGTATGTAAGTGTGAAAGTACATACTGCATCTCTCAGGTTGACGGGACTCTTGTGTTCACACAACAGTTGGACGGTCTGGCCATTCCCACTGGCAGCTAAGGATAACATAAAATATTACTTCTTCCTACAGTCAATTGGTTGAATATGGTTGAAACAAGCGTTACAAAAACATGGTCGTTTGGGTTTAAAGTTATTTATCCGATTTGATTCTCGGCAGTCGTTTATTACACAAATGAACTATTTTTATTATATCTGTATGAACACCCCCCACACACCCTTTTCAAGCACAAGGATCATGGAGGAATGTAAACATCACATCAAAATGCATGATTATGTCTTCATATAAAAGCCTACTGTACTGAGCACTGGCACCGCTTGATAGTAGCATGGGGAGAAGAATTAGTCAGATTCCTGAAATTGTTTTCTGAGATGTTTTGTACTGGAAAAAACAGGCGCCAACAAGTGATTTGTGGCCAATTTTGTTTGCCATACAGTACTCATACACAACTGTGACTTTCAGTGGTGTGGATATACCTCTAATGTCTTACCTGCATGGTGTAGTGCTGTCTTCCCTGAGCTGTCCACAACATCCAAGGGACATTTACTCTGTAAATACAATACACCACGGTAAATAGTATGGCAGCGTACATCTTCTAGACAACATGCTGTATGTGTGGTTGTCTCTGTGTGTGTGTGTGTGTGTGCTTTGCTAGGATGGGATGGTGTGCAGATTGCAGCAGGGTGTGTGTGTCAGCTATTATCCACAGGTGTGGAGTCAGCAGGTTGATGAAACAGCTAGATTGATTTGATGATTTAAACATCTTCGACCTTCTTTACAGTACCACTCCCCTGCCTGTGCACAGACCTATACAGCAATCCCGTATGCCAGTTTACAGTATAATTAGTGGTTTGCCTGATATGTCCAAGAATAACCTACCTAGTTACTGTACAGTATATGGGTACAGTCTGAACAATGAATGCCCTAAACTTAAACTTACTATCTTATATTTTGTAATGAGGGCTACTTCTGGATGCTCATTTGTGGTTGGAGGGTTGGACTGATTCACATCATGTTGGACATTTTTCTGGCTATGGACGGGTATCTGCGGGGGATAGAGGGCTGAGTCTGGGTGTCCAGGGTTTTGTTTTTGCCAGCTTTAAGGGACCATTTCTCCGCACTCCGGATGTTTTGGCTTGATTTTCTGTTTTCCGTGGTGCTTGTTTGTGATTGGAGGGTTGGGATGATAGGTGTTACATAGGGTGGTGTTATTACTTTATTTTTATTTTTTTATTTTTTGGGATTTTGTAGTGTGAAGCACTTTGTGTTAGATGCATTTTTAGGAAAAGTGCTATATAAATAAATATTGATGTATTGATAGATTATAATTTTTTCCCTTACTGCATAATATAAAATAAGTAATTTGTGATTTTATAATCAAATATAATAAAATCAACACTTGATTTGGAATCATTGAAATTACCTGTACAAGCCTTTTAGCACACTCTGCATGGTTGTGTTTGGCAGCCAAGTGTAAAGCCGTGAACCCTAAGGAGAAATATAGAAGAATTCTGGGTAGAAATATAAAAAGGTATACATTTGCAGCATTGGCAGTTTGTTTTTTTGCCCTATAGGTGCTACTCAAACATGCCTTCCCTTCATTGTCTATACTGACACACTGAACACTTGTTTTGATACACTGTCTATCTTTTTGACAAAGGTTCACATACTGTTCTACCCACCCATCCACTTGGGAGAAACGCGCACCATTGTCAAACACCTGATACCATCTGTAGTGGAAGGCTATGGCTAAGCTACTCTAAACGGGAACATAGTTAAATAGAAATAAAATGATACAGAAGTCAAACACATTACAGCTGTTCACCAACTCATACTCATACTGTGCTCATATACAGTAGATAATGATAAACAAACTGCCCATTCTTAGAAGAGTGTCCCAATACTGTAAAACACCTGGGTTGCATCATAATTCAAGGAGAGTTTGTGGCCCTCCCACCCCCAGGCTAGACGGCCTCAGCCCTCTGACCCCTCATGGTAATAAACATGGCTCCACCAGTCTGACTGTCCATATAAAGTCTCCATATAAGAAGGATTTTAATATTCTGGTCTAGAGCCAAACTGAAAATGAAAAAGTTACCAGACACAGAATTGTCAGTGTCAGTTGTATGGTTGCATCCATTAACCCTTGTGATGTCCTTAAAAATATCGTATTTGGCTACCCGGCGAAGCCATTTGATTGTGTATGATTTTGTGTGTTGAACTATTTATTTATGTATTTGTGCTGTTTTTTCGTGCCTTTTAACCCTCCTGTTGTCCTATGGGTTTCAGACACACACCTTGTTGTGCCAGCAGTGCACATCATATGTCTGTGTAAGCTGTAGAATTAGGTTTAGCACCTTCTATCTGCCACAAAGAGGTACTGATTTGGGTCACTTTGACCCGAAGGATCCCTCACCTGCAGCATCAGTGACGGTCAGGTCAGCTCCATGGGAGAGGATTGCAGACAGAACCTCCATCTGCCCACGCATGGCTGCCACATGGAGACTACACAAGGCACAAAAACAGGTCTTTAAACAGCACAAAATAGTTACTCTGTCGCCATTTCCCACAACAGGAGAAGGAATGAATGCTCGGAGTAAGAATGAATACTATCATATAGCAATCCTAACTTCACAGGACACATCGTCACATAGTCAAATCAAAATAGCAATAGAGTTCCAATACAGGAATAATATATACACTGTAGATTGTGCGTCACAATCGGCACAACCTACAGTGTTGCATTGGAGATGAAGACAACACAGTCTGTCAGCGTAGGAGCATTAGACACAACATGGCCAGTTAACACGACGTTCTGAGCATGTCACAGAAATGTACTGGAAAATACACAGTATGTGTTTGAGGAAGGCCACAGGCCAATGTCAACCTTCACAATTAAAATGCTATGTTGGTATCTGATACGTGGGCCATGCACACGCACACACACACACAGTACACACATGCAGGCGTGCAAACACAGAAATAAAGATATGCATGCTACAAATGGCCTTGCACAACACCACACAACGCACACAAATGCGTGCCTTTCAGTCAGGTTTTATCACCATAGAAACACTGTACACTGGTCCTTTGTGGGTCCTGAACAGATCGGAGCTCCGGGATGCGCTCAGAACCACATATATCGCTGTTAACAAAAGGCGTGTGGGCGCGCGTCTTCTGGTCACACAGTAAACAGTATCGGAAGGTCAAGAATTGTGAACCACCTGAAGGGGTTGGGGGTCGGGGGTGGGGGCAAGAGGGGGGGGGGGGGTGCAGGGTCGGCGGAAAGACTTGTGAGTGTGCACGCGTGTGGGCTGGACAGGAGCCTTTTGAACACAGTGCGGTCAGAGCGTGTTGCGTTTCACAAAAGAAAGAGGTCAAATATTAACACTGGCTTCCTGTGTTGTCAACAGCCTGAACCATTGGGGCAAAGCGCTGCGCACACAGAGCCAGGGCGCATGCTGCTTTCTGTTCCTCGCATTCCTCAGGGCCGCTACAGGGGCGCTCGATGTCATGCTACTGCTTGATGCACAACCTTATTATTATTTAAGTCTTTTTTGGAAGTTTAAAGGTGGAGTCAGGGATGGTGTAGAATATTTTTTATATTTGATATATTTTTGATATATATCAAAAACCTCTCCCTACAATACTATAGGTGCTCTCTCAGAAGCTCCGCCCCACCGCACATTGGACATGAATTGCCGAGGATGGGATAGTTTTGTGGGTTGCAAACACTGTTTGTGCTCCTTCCCATTTACAGAGCCTGGGCTGTATAGAAACACAATCTTTTGTGTTTTTGATTCAGCGTGCACACAGAGCAGATGGCTAGTAAAATATGAGGAGATATTTGCTGAATTAGACAGTCTGTGTAATAGCAATGTAAGTGTTTGTGAAGTGCTGGTACAAATCATTGTTATCACGTCAGTAAAACCCTGTCTGTGCACAGCGATGTCAGAAGCTTGAGAGCAGGAATGTCTTTGTTTTTTGGGGGCTGCTTGCCATACAAAATGTAGAACCACACTGTTCTTTGTTTGGCATCACCTCATGTAGTACAATCCCCTGAATGACCCAAATATGTAACAAAACCTGCATTGGCCTCCCTGTAATTTATCTAGAGAAATTAAATATTATATTTACAGTAAATAGCCAGTAGATTATATTTTATAGATAATACACCAGAACTGACAGAACTGTCCAAAACTATTTCAATTATACCTTGGACTGGCTTTAACAGGGACATTTTGTGTGGTGTATGCATACATAATATCTAAGCAGAATTCTCAGGGCCTCATGTACAAACGTTAGTTCACAATGCTGTTGCAACATAATGTTAAAATAATTTTCCAGCACAACGCAAGACTTTCCAGGACATTGTACATGTTATCCATGACCAGAAAATTGGTCAACTGTAGTGTTTTCCAGCTTTTCCAGGATGCGTGGGGGCCCTATGTAAGCACTTACGCTGACTTGCCCTCGCCGTCCAGCTTCACAGCGCTGGTCCCTTTCTTGGCAAGGAGTGACGCCACCTTGTCCACCTCACCATGCTCCACGGCAGCCAGAAGGCGTTCGTCATTCTTATTCCACTCATGGGCCTGTAGGGGGCGATGGAGATAAGAGACCATTAACAGTGGAGAGGAGAAGGGACAGTTGCACAGGAATGTACAGTGAACGTGAAACATCAGAAATAAAATATCGTGAGAGAAGAACGGCGTCTCTTGATAGCATAGTGATACATGCAAAAATCTAGAGAAATCGTTAAACTACAGCTATTAACGGTAATTATTTCCAATCACATGAAATACCTCAGCTGAGAAAAACATCATTCAGCAAGCAATAAATCACCTTTATGTCTACCGTATGATTGGTGGAAGCACATACACTCACACAAAACATCATGATGTATGTGCTTTCACATGCCGCATAACGATGTTTACAGACATTAGTCTGAGCCTGCACTACAGAAACAAATAGCAGAAATGCCTAGAATGTGATTAATGCTCCTTAAAAGAGGGCTTATTCTTTTTTTCTTTTTTTTGCTCAGTAAAAATATTGCTCAACTCAACTGCAAGCACAACTGCCTGGTTCTGCACTGCTTACAAACAATTGCACAGAGAGCCGATAAGTGGACATTTGTGTTGGCAGTCTGTTCAGATAGAGAGAAGTCAGCCATTACCTAAAACAAAGGCAATCTAGGTAGCCTATGTTGCAGCCTGGCCACACACAACACAGCACTTTCTAAGAGCTGCGTCCACCAACAATACTGAAATACTGAACAGTAAAAAACAGCCACACAACAGAATACTCCTAGTAAGTGCCGTGTTTAAGTCATGCGGTTTACGTTTTGGCCAGGGTATTTCCACATGTGCTAAAGAAGAACTACAGTACTTTAAGTTGTACACCGTTGTGCTTGGAATAAGCACATGCATGTACATACCTGTCCCTGTGTATATGACAGAGGGGCAAGGACCTTCACTCTACCCACAACTGTCATATATTAAACACTTGCACCCATGCACGTACAGTATACCATGTATCCATATCTTATACGCAAGCATACTGTAAAAAACTGGCCCATAATTGTCTCAAAGCAGGAAAGTGCCAAAGAAAAATGATTATTTTATCAAATTTACAGCAATTTAGAAAATTTCTCATATCTCTCTCGGGGTTAAGGATAGCTCAAGAGCTGTTATTACCAGTTAGGGGTTCCTTGCAAATGGTGTTAAGGCACAGACAAGTTCATACATTCCAGGAGAGATGTGTTGGGGCTTAGCAATCAACTTGATTTTGGATAGAGATGGAATCATTTAATGTCTGATCATGTATGAGTTGGGAAGCAATTGCATCATCTAAAAAGAATATTTAGCAATAAAAAATAAATAAAACAAACATTATATTCCGTTATTATTTTTGCGAATACTTTTAATGAAGATGCAAAATTGCAACAGCAATGATTTAGGTCCATCACAGCCAACCAACAATTTGTAGAATCATTCGTGAAACTTTTGGCAGCAACCATTTAATATTTAGCTTTACTATAAGATGTTATGATGAGAACTTTTCTGACAATACAGAAACCATAGGCTATCTATGCCACTTGTGTTCAAAAACAAGGTTTATTGGAAAAGACTGTCAGACTATCAAAAAAAAACAAGTCCCACTCACTTTTTCATCACTTTATCATCACTTTTCATCTCTTAATTACTACTAGACAAACTTACATTATTAGGAGCAATTCACAGATATTTGATTAATATGGGCCCTAGTCATGAATGCCATTACAACAAGCATAATATCAAACACATTATGCTTACTAATTCTAGCCAGCCAGTGAGAAGCTCACTATTCCAGAGCAGATCAGTTCTTGCCATTGAAGTTAGAAAATGTTATGGGATAAAGTGAACACCTACTAGAGTTGGGCTAATTCAGGTGAATTCATACTGGCTAGAAGTCTTTATCAACATGAGTGGAAATAAAATAATGACACTGACACTACCTGGAAACCGTCCAGCGCTTGATGTGACATGGTGTTATCTGGACAACACAGCTAAAGACATACAGAAGTGCAAAATCAATTCAGGCACAGTGGGAAAACCCCTTCCCTCCAACCTGTACATATTAGGATGCGGTACAGTATTAGATCTGACCTGATAGCCTACTGACCTGCACATGATAAGCAGGTGAACTCTCTGACACTTGGTGTACTGTAACTGATCTTGGGGTGTTCAAAAGGCCAACCTAGCAATAAGCGGTGTAAATAGCCTCGGTGGCTAACATCCAAATGCTACCTCTGCATTACATTTTGCACAGCTGGTGGAAAATTCAAGGCTATTAAAATCCCTCCTGTATCACACGAAAAGCCAGCGACAGCACTGAGCAGTGAGGTCAAAGGTCACATATCCCAGTGGGTATTTTACATTTTTTGGGAATGTGGAAAGAAAACAATGATATTTTGTTGATTCCACTCTAGATATACAGTATATTAATTATTGTTACAAATTACTACATATTTTACAGGCAAACAGCTTTTCTGTTCAACCCACTAGTGGGGGGAGGACATACAGGTAACAGCAGAACAGTTTCTGCTCACTCTTGCATCTAAGAATAAGGTAAATAAAGAAATAATCAGCTATTACATCATATCACTATACTCTGTGCACTATTTGTGTGGATGGCACACACGCGTACACACATAGTACACGCTGGTCAATGTGAGATGAATTAAGTTGTCAGTCACTTTGATGTCCATTAAGTGACACATGACCCGACAGGAGGAATGGCCTATCAGCTCCTTTGCTGTGGCTGTACAGGAGGCTGCCTGCCTTGGTTTGACACACGCTGTGTAAAACAACCTCCCATGGTCTTCAAGAGGGTGTGTGTTGTAGAGTGGTTGGAAAAGGACGCGCTTACATAAAACCAGGACAAGGAGAGAAATGGGACAAACACGGCAGTGCTTTGCTTTAATTAAGACATACTGTTTAGTAGAAGGGTTCTAGTTTAATTAGGTGCTTCCTTGAGAGTTGTTGAGAAAAGTCTCATTGAGAAACAAAAGAACAACACATTTGCCCACAAAGATTGGTACAGGTTAACCACCAAGTTAATCGGAGGCAGGAAAGAGGCAGGAAAGATTGCCCTCAACCCTGCCCATCCAGGAAACAGACCCCCTACCCCCTCATCCCGTTGTACTTATTGTAATACCAAGATTAGACATGCTTTTCAAAAACAAGTGAGGCTCTCCTTAGCAGGCCCTCTTGAATCAGGAATGTTTGGAATGAAGGCTCTGCAGAATTAATTCTAATCAAATGGATGTCTTGGTTAGATGTTGGTATAGACAATACTGGTCATGCATTTCTGTTTGGAGGTGCCCAAATTCCTAGAACAATGAATTCACAAGGTTCTATACTAATCTACTTCTGCAAAAATGAAGGTCCGGCTATCGTATTTTAAAATGTCCCTCTGTGAATGTATATCACTTGAAAGATAAAGCAAAATCCAGAGTCGAAGAGTAAAATAACACCTGTCACCACTGCTCAAGAGAATGATTTGACAAATGCTATAGTGTCCTAAATAGCCTGTGTGAATTTAATAGGCAGAACATATAAAACTGAAGGGCTAGTCTCTGAGGAAGAGGATGTCACTAATAGTACTTGACTGCATTCTAACAGACAGGTTTATATGGAGCGGAATGCATTGCACTGGTTTTCCAAGACAATCACACACAGCTAGTATCATACAGCTCTGACTGGGCCTTTATCTTAAATTGCATAGATGTAGTAAATTATTGCATTCGTAAACCTCAATGTGAGCTCACATTAAACTCACCTTTATGCAGAGTCTACAGCAAAAACAGTTGAAAGGCCCAATAATGTTAAACAATGGGTTTACCGGTGCTCCTAACTTACGACAATGTTATGGTAATTTCTCGGTTTATAGACTGCACTGAACTGTGAGCTGGGTTGGAAAAAATACAGTATATTAAAAGGTTCTGCTTCTTATACACAATAAAACAATTGTGATATGTCTTTCATTACACTTATATGCATGAATGTGGAAACTATTTTAAAAATGTTAACCATATTGTTTTGTAAATGCCTTAAATGTATTAAACACAAAAAATAGAAATCAATAATAGCCCAATCTTGTGATGCAAATAAATCTTTTTCTTCCTCCACACTGCTAACATCTGGCCACATTAGGGCATAGGGGAAGCCAAATGCCAGACAATTCAAGCAATGATAACAAACGCAGGACAGCAGTTAATCCACAATCCAAGTCACCACATTGCATAAAGATGCCTTTGGACAAGATCTGCTTAGCCTACATTGGGGTGCAGGGGTGAGCGCAGGGCATTGTACCAGAAGGTACAATGCCCTGCGCTCACCAATCAGGAAATGATGACCCAGTTAAACCACTACCCACAGCAGTGAAATAGATGCCCCCCAGCCCCTACACCCCAACCACCCACAGAACACACACACACTTTACTGCCAGCTATTCTATGAGATAAGAGTGTTTACAGTGGGCTCAGGGTGTGGAATATAGTGTTTGTTCCCTGGTTGTCTGATGCCTGACACTTATCCATGACACACTGAAAGCCTGCTGATAAAACTAAGTGTTTCCTGGTAGTCCTTCAAGGACAAGGGACAAGGCAGAAAATGAACGAGGAAGTATAGAGCAAAAAAAAGTACAATAAATTGAGAGTAAAAGTAAAAGGAAGATAAACAAGGATCACTAACTTAATAGAATAACTTGGTGGCAATGTCTCATCTTGAGACTATGAGACTACTTATTGTTATACTGTTATATTATTTTGACCTCAGCAGAGCAGACCATCACTTACTGTTGTTGTACAAATCACCATTTACTCGCATGTTCTTTATATTCACTTTCTGCGTACCAGTAAATTTTTTGCCACAGAATCCAGTACAGATCAAGTCAGTGGGTTGGAAGACTTATAATTACAGTCAAACGTAATATCTAAAAAATACGTAAGCAATATAGCTTAATGTAAACATTTTGTTTGCAGCTTTAGTCATTATTTCAATACATCAACCAAAGTTTTTTCATTTCTTATTGTAAATAATTGCTGGAATTTATAAATATATGCTAGTATAGTAGGGCTGAACGATTAATTGCATTTGCGATATTATTGCGATATGATCAAACAAGATTTTCTAACCACAAACGCTGTGATTACACTTTGGTCACATGACACGCGACAGTTGGCAGTCTGCAGAAGACTTGATACGCTAACGAGGTTCAGTCCATGTTGGGAGGGGCCGCTTGTATCTCCCCTCAATATTAAAAGTTTTAGTTTGGCCCGGTCTGA
>JAODUG010067196.1:0-13844 GCA_027564795.1 Aphredoderus sayanus
ACATATATATATATATATATATATATATATATATATATATATATACATACTGTAAAGGTTGATTGAGGCATAACTTTGGAACGGAGGGTTTTATTGAAATTCTTTGAACAACTTGTTGTTCATGTGTACCTAATTTCATGAGATTTGGATAAGAGGTCTCAGACTAGTTCATTTTGAATTTACATTCAGTTTCTGGGAATTGCTGCAAAAGTGAAGCATTTTTAGAGCAGAAAGCCAGTGAAGGAAAGATGCGAAAGACTTGAGTGAAAATAATTTCGAAAATAGAATAAGCTGTTTTTGAGATATATGCAAAAAGGTAAAAGGGGTTATAACAGCGCCACCTATGGGCACAGTACCTTAGTTTTAGGGGTCTGAGTAGTGGGGGCAATTTGTGACGATGTTGTAAAGTTTCATGGTCGTGGGCCTTATAGTTTTGGCTGGGCAATCACTTTTAGCAGAGAATAATAATAATAATAATAATAATAATAATAATAAACAGAACAATCACAATAGGGATCCAGCACCGCCGGTGCTTGGACCTCTATTAATAATAATAATAATAATACATAAAGATGGTGACTGTGACATTTTAGAACATCAATAAGATCATTATTTACATAAATCAAATGCAAATATAGTTTTCTAAACACTTCACTCTTTTACTAAAAACATGTAAACATTTTAAGCATGTTACAGAAATAAATACATTTGAATATAAAATACATTACCTTTTTTAAGGCAATTTCCAATTTATCTTGTTGAATAACCACTAAATTCAGTTATTTAACATTTTAATGTATTCGGTAACATTTGAACCGAATACATAGTTAAAAATGTGAACAGTTGCAACAGACCAATTGTTTCCATTTAAAACATGGCCTATTGAAATTCATTATCTGTCATCTACAGTACCCTGCCATTACATTATAATCTGGTTGTGCAAGCATACACAATGTTATGGTCTAAATGAATGATACAATATGCCACAAAGCACATTCAAGATATGGCATACTGTGATTTACACTACAATACATCAACATTGTAAAATCTGATTATCCTGTTAGCACATGTTTCCATATTGCCCAGCCCTACCCTAGGTTTGAAATATAACTTTCACATCAAAGCTGTAGCAGGCAACTGTGAGTACCAGCCTGCTATAAATCATGCTAGGAATCTGAATGGCATCTTATTAGCTCTGCGTAATGCCAAAGAACGGACTTACGTCTGATGTAGGTTCCACCTCGATTTGCAGTAGAGGGTTTCCCTCATTTCTGACAAAATAAAAGAGAACAAAAACAGTGTTACACACCTTACCATTGTGCCGTCACATACAACAAACGGGTTGTATGTGATGTGCCTTCTTTGATTGTCTTCCACACTGACTGACAGCCAGGATGTAATCTGACATGCTTTCTCTGCTCAGCAAAACAATTAGGTGACGACCACCAGTTATGGCATTGTCTCCCACAGTGGAAGAGCCCTACAGATGGTCTCCCACCTCTGCCTTAATGAGCAGTTCCTGCAGTGTGGCGTCCTGAGAGAGGCTCTCATTAACCCGGAGAGGAGGCAATTAGAAGTGGCCAATGTGCTGGTGTCACTGCAGGAGTGTACAGAGATGAGGTGAGGAGGAGCCCTAGTGTTAATTCAATCACCTCAATATGGGCTTCACAACAGCACTAATGCATCTGTCCAAACAAGACAGACGAGAGAGAGAGTATGCTAATGTTTCTGTAAAACTATTTTACAAGCCAATTCACTAAACCCACATGGCCCCTATAATAGGGAGAATGCCATTAAATTTAGACCAAGTCCAAATATTTTTATTTCCATATCTGAAATAACCTAATTAAACTACTGAAAATAAATAAGACATAACCACATCCAGGGATATTTTGCTGAAAATAGAACAGATTTCAAAACGACACATTTTGAGGGTGTGTTATAGTGGCTTTCCTATGATGTTTTGCCGGAATGGGACTTTAAGGGATTTTCACAAGAGGGCTATATTTAATGGGTGTTAAAGTAAAATCTAACCATTACGACATGGTCTGTCAATATGATTATTCTGTTAGAATAATGACATCACTAGTCTTCATAAAGCCTCATACCATTACATGTCAACATAACATGAAGTCCACAAAATATAATTATTAACCCTACCAACTTATACACTAAGCATTGTAAACAGCCTAAGGGTTTATAATAACATGCTGTTGAGCATAAAAGAGAAAATAGAGATTTTTTAAATATGCTGTACAGAGTCGTGTAGACATACATTGTAGCTGCTGGTAAGTGTGTTTGTGATGAGAGAGAAGCAATAAGAAGGGAGACCACTGCTGCCATGACAACACTTAACCAATCCTCCTGATCTCATATCTAGCGTTTACGTGTCATTTTCAATGCTCTCATCTTTCATTTTGCAGTGAAATGTTCAGGTTTCTATGATTTCTCTGATGAAAAATAGAAAGCCAGCAGGCACTGACAAAATGGATGTGTATGAGATATTGTAAAGACTACGTAGTACTTTACTTTATGTACTGTTGCCCATACAGTCAGTTTGTGGATTTAACAAAATACTTTGAGAGATTGGAATATACATCCTTAGGTGAATAGACATTGACAATTCACAGTGTTTGTTTACATGCAATTAGAAAGAAGCTCTTACATTGTTATACTGAAGAACACAATTTTACTTTGAAATCATTTACATTGTCTTTCAAATTTTAGGAATCTATAATAATCTTGTGGCAAAAGTTGTTTTAGCATTCAAACTCATTACTAGGTACGGCTTGGTAGTACGTTGCTACTCCCCAGATTAAACCAGGACCATTTGCCTATTCCACTGTCACTGATGCCTGGTGTAATGTCTGTAAGAATACGTAACCTCCTTTTCAACTGCTGCTTTCTGCCTCCTTCAACACCCTGTCCCAAACCTACCCTCCCAGCCTGTCAGTGTCTGAGACTTCCTGCTCTCTCTCCACGGACGATGTCCAAACACTCTTCACATAAACTTGACTCCATCCCCATGTCTCCAGTGCAAGCCATCTCTCAAGACATCCTATTCAGGCTCAGCTGTCCTTTAGACAACCACACTACTGTACATACCTGTATCACTCCTTTCTTACCAAATGTCCCCCTGGCCGTCTCTAGCTCATTACTAGAGACTGTATAAAAAAGTGGAAACTTATGAGCGTTACGTTCTGTAGGCTAAAGCACTGAGGAAACAAATTTTTGTAGAAACAGGCCAATGTGTGAGTTTTAATAATTCAACGATCACTAATGGTACCTATCATAGCTAACCTGGAATGTTTACACATTAACACATTTATCACCCAGCGACAAAGAATGGTGCTCATTTATAATGTAATGCATGTGGAATATGTAGATATTACAGTTCATGTATTGCATGTCATTATAGTACAGTGTATAGCTGTATTTGCAGGAAATGTGGTTTTTTTGTGGGGGGGGGTACCCCCACACCCCGGGCAGACTGGGTCACCCCCCAATGTTGACTATATGGCTCATGGCTACTACAGCCCTTCACTTACCGCTTACTCCACCAAACGTCTTCTTACAGTCTAGCTTCCACGCTGCTCAATGACTTCTATTGTGGTGACAGAAGCCCTACACACTGCTACAGCATCCTCCCTCACCACAGTGCTCATCATCTTGTCTGCAGCATATGACACAGTTAACCAATTTATTCTGCTGGTTTGAGTCCTAGCTGGTGGATGGCTCTTTAGAATGGATCCCTATACTGAGAACACAAGGGAGCACCTTGCTTTTCTCCAAAGCTCTGTGCTGGAACCAACCAACCCCCAGAAGCCTGAAGCCAATGCTGGTGCTACAGCTGTACAGTGAAAAATACCTATGTTTCCCAAAAAGAGAATTTCCCATTGATGAACATTAAAATAAAATGTCTCTAGAATTATTTGAAACATTCCTTGAATGACACCATGTCATTCATTATCATTGTTATATTATGAAATGTCTGACTTATTTTTTCATCTATATCCAACAAAAGCTTGTTTTGCGTGACATCAGGACATGAGCAGATTCTCTTAGAACTGAACCCCTTCATATGCCGTATGAAACCTCACCTCAATATACACTATAATCAAAGTATATGTTAAAGTGGCTTTGCCTACCATCCAACCCCACCAACAATAAATATACTGTAAATATGCAAGTCCTTCTTCCATGTGGCTTCCTTCCTATGGTTTGCCTTGCACAGTTCTCATGACAATCCATTAAACAAGTTTGCTTGCTCTTATCATGAGCTTTTCATTTCAATTTCTCTTATACTGTAAGGTATATCATTTGTTATTGGCAATTCCATCACGTCAGACACATTTCATCACCAGTCCCTTGCCTCATTTATTTGTCAGAGATTAAGATTCTAATTTATAGTAATTAACATTTGGGTTGAGAAGCATCTTGTCACGCCTTGTCCTGTTCCGGATGTTTTTCCCTACAAACACTGTTTTGCACAGCAAGCCAGGGGAAATCCAGCTGGCAGTCCTATTGTAGCGTGAAGAGGCCATGCTAACATTAGCCCTTCGGTATTCATCACATCTCTGCCTCGCAGTGAAATTGTCACCCAAATCTCTGTGCTCCAATAACTTTGACTATGCCTCTGACCAATGGCCACACAGACACATATACAGAGACAGAAAGATGCGTATGTCCTTAATTAAATGTATTTTACAATTCTGTATGGTACAGTATATTATAATACAGGTTATTCTGAATACAGGTATGTATTACATGTCATATATGTCATTTCACAACAGTATGAGAGCGAGACAGAAAGATGGAGTGGAAAACAGAGAGACAATGCGAGAGATAAAGAAATGTGGCTGACATATTTGATGTCATGCACTATTTCTATGATGATATCTGGAGAGGCTCCAACTCACCCTGGCTCAGACAGGACTGGGTGCAGGATTACTTGTGGCGCACGGCTGGGAGGAGCCTCTGGGGCCACATCTGAAAGGGGTCGTCCATGCAAATTAGGTTCAAATGTAAAAACGTTTTAGTTCACACCGTTTAGTAAAACCTACCCTCAATACATATCTTTTATTTGTGTCCACAATCGGGTTCCATATATCATTCAGCAAAACCCAACACAAAATCTATATTACAGGAGGGTTAAAAGGCACAAAAAACAACACAAATACATAAAGAAATAAATACACACACACACACACACAACACTGACAATTAAAAAACACACAAAATCATACACAATCAGATAGCGCCCTCAAGTGGCATAATTCGATGAAATTAAGGTCATCATGCGGGTTATAGTCATTATTACAGCAACTCTGTGTGTTTACATGTGTACTGTTTAATACAATTACTACATTTGTGTGTGCATGCAAGTATAATATCTTTATGTGTGGGCGTGTAGGTTTTTGCGTGTCCATGTGAGCACACATGCTTGTATCTAATACCGTATGTGGGGGTAGGTGGGTCAGAGAGTTTAAAGCAGGCCTACACAAGCAAGGGAGGTGAATCTCATGAATCACAACATCAAAAGAGCTGTCCTCTTCACCAATCTTCTGCAGCTGCAGTGCATTATGGGTAGAGGTAATGACCAATTACAATTCACTCACCTGGAAAGATGAACTGCTGCTTGTATTTGAAGTAACTGGAGGCTGTGGGAAAGGGACAAAGGTAGAATGAGGAGTGAGATGTGGAGTGGTGTGACCTCACACAAGGTGGTTGACTTGCTGGTTTGGTGTTCACAGGTGAATCACTTCATATGTGGATAATGAGACAACACCACAACAATGATGTTTTGGGAATTCTTTGTGTGCTGTTGGCTATTGGTTGATGAGACCTTCAAATGATATTGAATACAGAATGAATAATGTTAGTGTAAAGGACAGTTTATACTTTAGGAGCACAGCAATAATACAGCAAGTAGTAGTCAGTACTAGACATTAAATTCAACCTTTACATTTTCAGCATACATTTTAATGCATCCTAATCCTGAGCCACTGGTAGTACAGTATGTAGATACTGTATCCCTGTCTGCAGCTAGCAGACCAGCTACTCCCAGGGGATCCCCAGCTGCTCTCAGGCCACATTGGAGATATGTGACAGGCTCATGTGTCCGGGCTCTTCCGCGGGGTCTCTTCCCAACTGGACATGCCTGGTCCACCTTCAGCAGGAGGTCGCCAGGGGGCATGCTTACCAGGTGCCCAAACCACATCGACTGGCTCCTCTCAATGCACAGAGCAGCAGCTCTGCATTGAGCTTCCCCCAGGTCACTGAGCTCCTCACCAAATTATGGATAGTCCACCCAGCCACCCTGAGGAGGAAACTCATGTCTGTCGCTTGTATCCATGATCGTATTGGTTCAGTCACTACCCAAAGCTCATGAACATACAGGAGGTAAGGGAGGCAATGCAGACTGACCAGTAAACAGAGAGCTTTGCCCTCCGACTCCCCCTTCCCCACAACAGTCCGATACACTTGCATTACTGTCGCTGCTGCATCTAACCGTTTGTCGACCTCACTTGGGATAGAATCTCCCCACTAACCTGGAGTGGACAAACTATCCTTTCCAGGAGAGAACCATAACCTTAGACTTGGAGGTGCAGATTTGCATCCCAAACTTCACACTCCTCTGCAAACCGCTCCAGAGCATACTGGAAGTCAGTGTGAAAAAGCACAAAGGACAATCCACATTGTTCCTGCTGAATATTTGATTTGACTTAAATCTGCAATCTCCTTCCCAGCATCCTGGCATAAGCTTTTCCCGGGAGGCTTAGGAGTGTGATTCCCCGATAGATGGAACACACCCTCCGGTCACCCTTCTTAAAGATTGGGACCACCTGCCATTCCAATGATAATGTTCATAAAGTCCATGCAATGATGTGTTAACTGAAATAGTCATACTACATACAAGGATTTCAGCATCTCTGGGCGAATAACATCCATTCCTGGAACCTTTCCACTGTGGTGCTGTTTAACCACCTCAGTGACCTCCTGCAAAGAAAATAGATTCAGACACCCGCTTCCCCCCCTCTAACACTGCCTCCTCCATTGAGGGCACACCTTCCGGATTATTGAGATCCTCAAAATGCTCCTTCCACCTCGACAATATCCTTAGTCAACGTTAGATTTTCTCCAGCCTTGCTTAGAACAGCTTGGCTAGTTTCCCACATTCCCCTCCTGAGTTGCCAAATGGTTTTCCAGAACCGTTTTGAGGCCAGCTGACAAATATTCTATATTGTCTCTCCAAATTCCTTCCATGTCCTAGATTTTCCACAGCATATTTCACCAGACGATACCAATCCACTGAATCTCAAGCCAAAAATTACTCTGACAGCCTCCCTGACCACCAGTGAGTTATAGGGTAGCCGCCATGGCAGGCACCAACTATCTTTTGACCACAGCCATTGGCAGCTGCAATGGAGGTCTTGAACAGGGTCCACTCAGAGGTGCGAGTTAAAATCGTTCCAATCAGGATCTTCCACACGTTCCCAGTGCACCCTTACTTAATGCTTGGGCTTACCGGCCAACTCAATACCAGATGGGGATCAGTTGACAGCACAGCTCCTCTCTTTACCAGAGTGTCCAGAACATACAGTATAGCCAGTCAGGTCATCTGAAATTACTACAAAGTCTATCACAGACTTTGTAGTAATTTCCAAAGGTAGCCAAAGGTACACTGGTACCGAGCCACCTTGTGTTTGAACATGGTGTTTGTTATGGACAAACCATGACTAGGACAGAAGTCCAATAACACCCAACCGCTTGGGTTCAGATCGGACAGGCCATTCCTCCCAATCACACCCCTCCAGGTCTCCCAGTTGTTGGCAACAAGAGCATGCTGTGAGGTGCATTTGCACAAACAACAGTTTGAATTGTCCATCCTGCCTCTCAAATCTCATAGTGGCGACCATCTCATCCACCGGATGGAACTCCGACTGTGTGTCAGCGAGCCGGGGACTGTTGAGTCTTCCCACTAAACTGTGCATAGTGGTGAGCCCAACTATATCTAGATGGTATCTCTCAATTTCACGCAGCAACTCCAGCTCCTTCCTCCCCAGATATTCCACGTACCAAGGGCCAGTTTCTACCACCGCAGCCTGGAACACCTTTAAACGTTTTTTTTCGCCTTGCTTGACTGGCATTCCACGTTCCCCTAGGGTCCATCTCATGAGTGGTGGTTCCACAAAATGTTCCCATGTTGCCTCTCTTTGCTAATGACCTAAATAATACAATCCATAAGAGCACAAAGGAATGTGTTTTTTTTATAAGAGAACACAATGAAGATAAAAATGGCATTCTTCGAAAGAAACTTGATTTGAGTGAGTGCTGAGTTGGAGAGGTCACTTGTTGAGGTACCAAGGTTGATTGTGAAGAAGTGCATCTTGAGGGTAATGTTTCTGCAGTCCAGATGGTTGCCAGAAGCTCGTTCCACCATTGCGGTGCAAAGACATTGCCACACAGAGTATTAAACGTGATAAATAAAGCAATAATTTGGTTTTCGATTTGCTGTTTTCAACCAAGCTTTCTTAAGCTAACATGAATGGGCACATTCTTACCTGTCAAATTGAACTGTTTTTGTTGCCGTGCCGATTGTGGGGAGGGATGCAGAGGTGATGGGGGTGTGGCACTGCTGGGGAGGGGTGGGGCTGGGGAAGAGGGGGTGGAGGAGGTGGTGGAGGAGGGATTGCTGCTGGAGTCTGGCTGGTAGGGGACTGGGATGTGATCCTGGAAACACACACAGATTGCCCAACAGGAAACAGTGGCATTAATTTAGAATTTTACACACTTATTAAAGTGCAGGGTCAGCCATGAGCATGTAGGGTTTTTGTGATTGGTGGGGGTTTTACTATGGATAGGCTTATGTATTTTAACTTAGAACTTAAAAAGAAACGCTCCCGTAAACTCTGTGCAACTTTACCATATATTCACCTATAGGAAAAAAACGTTAACTTTTTGTTAAAGGGATATTGCAGGTATTTTTTCAATTACATTTATTTTTCCAACCATTGCATCCAACTGTGTGGAAAAAATTACTTTGAAAGTTTCTGTTCAGGGGTTTTCATTTACCTTGTTAATTTTGTTGGTTTTAGGGAGTGTCTGGCTGATATGCAGGTCCGTGTACCTGAGTGGGTTGTTGATGTCACATGGCACTGATTCAGTCCGCACCAAACGAGCTGTGGGCAGCAAAAGGAACACAGCGAAGAACAACGGAGCGTTTTGTAAGATAGGACTGAAAGCAGATGCCCGCTTCAGTGCCTGAGGTGCAATTACAGCAAAGTCTATCAGCCTTGTATTGTAATGTGCCAAACGAACAAACTGTTCTGCCTTGAACCACGTGCAATTGTCACAAAGAGACATTGTACAATTGTACAAGGAGGGGGGAAAAGCATATTTTGGCAAACTGTATGTCATGTTGCTTTCTGTGTGGGTTAGAGAAAAGTGTCTTAATTACCTTGCATGGTTCCTTGGTGGTCTAATTTAGAAGAAAGAGGGGAGAAAGTGAATAGAGAAAGTGAAAAAGAAATTAATCTCAGCTCTGATAGGAGATTATTAGAATTTTTTCAGCATTGTTTGGGAACACTGCCTTACTGTATCTGTCAAAACTATAAGTGGCTTAATTTGTTTGCAGATATTTTACACATTCTCCAATAAGATATACTGGCATGAGACAGAACTTGGCATGAGATCCAGTCTAGTACAGTCACTGTTTAATAAAATACAAAACAGTGTTAATGTTACCTTTGATTGAGTCTCGGCCTCCTCTCTGGATAATCAGTAAATGGCAAGGTGGGGCTTCTTTGGTGCATTTGTTGTGGCACTTCAGCCTGAGTGAAAATAAAACAATGCATGAAGGTCCCTATTTCAGAAAGTTGGTTTAACAAACTGTGAAACTAACCCTGAACTCTGAGATGATGGGAGTTTTCAGTTTCAGAACAGCTGATCTGAGTTCAATTAGCTTGCATTTAAAATGCATACTTTTGCATTTGCACTTTAATATTGTCCTTAGTTTCAATGTATTGAGGTACAATAATTATATTATTGTTTGTACAGGAATCGTGTTGACATGGCACCAATACAGAAAATCCCACATTGACTTTTCAGGGTATTTCAGGGTTAACAAACTCAGTTTTCACTAAACCCACTTTCTGACATACAGTAGGGCCCTGGTCCATTTGTCCTATTCCTGTCCATGTTTTCCCTGTGTTCTGTTTGCCATGACCTTTGCTTGTGTCTCTGTTGCTGCCCTGTGTTGATTGTCTCTGTCCAATGACCTGCCTTGTGCTCTGCTATTTAAGACCTTGTGTTTGTATTGTCCTTGTTCCATCATTGTGATATGTGGTGTGAGTTCCTGCTCGTCTGTGACTATTTATTTTTAGAAACTTTTTGAAACCTGCCTGCGTGGTGTGCATTTGGGTCCTACTGTACCCTTCCTGACAACACACCCCACTCAAAACAATTTTTTTTGCCAGATACCGCGCATGGCTCACACGTTGCTTAACAATATTATCTTGTTGCTTAGGTACATACATTATTTCTAACAATGTCACTATAGCCAGTTTGGGTGATTATTTTTCATGACATAATAACCATGCAACATGCTTGTTGTTGTGTATCTCTCGTGCATGAGCAATGGCTAGCAAGCACAGAATCAATGGTAATGTATATTAAATAAGAAATCTGAAAAATACTAATTGTATTTGATGAGTATCTACAGCATATTCACAAGGTTTGAGATTGCAAACTCCAGCATCGCAGGTTGTGACACACTCTTTTGGTTGTAGGCCTACTGCACATTGGCATTAGAACCCACTTTCTAGATATATTAGCCCCTAAACTTGCTTTATGTGCCTTGCTGCAGCACATTTGACCTCCTGCATTCCATTTCATTATATAATTAAATTAAGGTTCAACTACTTTATATTTTCTTGTGTAGTTTGACATTAATAAACTTCAAATTCATTAGTAACATAAAAGCATTGGCAATTAGTGCCAGCAAAATACTTACTTGCAGTTTTTACATTTGAGTCCAAACAACATTCCCTTTCCACACACTATGCATGTCTGGGACATCCAGTATTTAGTGGAAAACCTGTCAGCAAACAATAAAAGGTTAAAAACTATACTTCCAACATGACATCTCTTTTCACCTGCCTGCTTTGTAAATACCTGTCCAGTGTGTTATACCTCTAATTTAATTTAGGCTTGAATTTTGTCTTTCAATACCCTTTATGTACAGTGAATTGGGATTTTATTAGCACAATACCAAAACAATCAGTGAGGGAGATCTGAGCTTCTCTTACACCTCAACCTGTAAAGGAAATACGTTTGCAATGTACAAACTTGATCAGTTATGCCTGGGCCCTGGGTCAAGGGGGCCCAAAAGGGCCCGCTAACCTTTAAATAATCTGTTGGAAAAATTTGTCAAAAATAAACATTTGTCAAACTTGATATACTGTAGTATTTGTGAGTCACATAAAAGCTTGTTATTTTTTCTCTTTATTTTTCTAAAAACAACTTTACTTTTCTTATACCTCCATATAATGCACAGGTACATTTGTCAACAGATGAACATGCAATTGTAGATCATATTCTGTTAAAATAATAACATCATCATTGTCAGGGCTTTACCAATATATAGTATCATTCAATCCTTAAAGCTCATTTCAAATTGCATAATATTAAAGTGCTTAATTTCTAAGAACAGGGAAGATTATATTTAAAGATAAAAGTAAGAATCAACAGATAAGAGTGTTACTGGATGAGGTGTTAAGTTGCTCTTGGCCATGGGTACACTCTGCTGACCGGGAACACTGTATATGACACAGCTGTCTGGCCATGACTATTTGGCCCTTGTCAAAGTGGCTCGGGTTTATATGCCCACCCAACACATTGACTAGGAGAATAGATAGTTTGCTAACCACCTAATATATCCCAGACTTGACATGCACAATTGTTATGTCATTACAAATCAACCTTATTCTGTGAGTGGTCATAATGTTGATTGTTTGGTGTATTTTGTTGGTTTAATGCTATTGGAGACGTTTATTGAAATATTGACTCAGCACATATGATATGGCAATTCATTGTTTGTTGCATGTGTCCATTACAGTACACTGCTCTTAAGTGTATTGTTATTTGTGCAAGTGTACTGTAATTTGTGTATGCAAATACAAATATTTCTTCTTTGGATTGTCCCACACTTTTGTTATAAGGGAGCTCAAGTGAGTCAAAAGATACTGGTCTGGTTGAATTGGCACAAAGATAGACTGATATGCAACATACCTGTGTTTTATTGAGTTACCCAAATCTCTTCTGGGAATCTGGGGCGACCAACGAGGCACTGACAGAGTGTCTAGAGAAAAATTGGAATAGGCGGATATGGATATTGTATTCGAAAATTCTTATGATCATAATCCTGAGACCAAATGTATTCAGCATTTGAGGCATTCCATCAGTTTGTAGCAACAGGTGTCATTTTGAAGCTGTAAAGCCTCCCTGAGATGAGTGAGACACTGGCTCAGAGTATAAATGACCCGCGTGGCTCTTCCATGAAGAGCATGTGGGTTTCTCCAACACAAAGTGTTTCTACCAGCAACAAATATAAGAAATAAAGGAAGAATGATACAAAGAGACATACAGGTAGACACAAATACATGTATGTTTGTAGGTCATTTGCAAAGCCACATACATACATACAGTACAGTTGTAATATAACAAAACAGAGAAAACACATTATATAAGTCATACATACACACATATATATATATATATATATATATATATATATATGGCTTTCGAACCACAATCTGTGATTTTACATTATAATTAATCAATAATACTGCTACATAATAAAGTAAAATACATCTGTAAGTTATCCACTCCTGTCTCACACACTGTGTTTGTGTGAGACAGATGCAGTACAAAATACATTTATAAACTCACATGTAAACACATTAAAACAAAATTAAAATTCCTGACTGGTATGTGCAGATGGACAAACAATACACACAAGCACAATTACACATGCAAATACACACGGCTATAGGCATGCCCGCACCTTTGTAAATGACCAAAACTCGTAATGTGTGTGTGCTTGTTCCATTACGTACCTCCACATACCATGAACCCTGAAAGGAGGACTGACACAGTGTGAATGACAACATCTGCCAGTCGTCAAGAAGACCAACATGAAGCATATAAGGGCAGTGTCCTCCCCTATATTGAGTTATCAGCCTTATTGGATGTAATTGAGAGGTGGTGGGGGGGGGGCAGCAGATGCAAGGGACCTCTGTGGGGAGAGATCTAACTAAGGGGGAGTGGGCGGAGGTATTGCAACTACTGTAGGTAAAAAATGTGTCTGGGAATTGACCATTAGCGATCACAAGGACCTTGGTTACATGTCAATCAGAGTAGTTTATCATCACCCTACATTGACCTTCCGACAGCTAAACTGTCACTAAGTTTAAAGCACTTACAAGGAGTTTTGCAGAAGGGATGGTATACCCCAGGGTAAAGACTACAATTCCACATAACTATTATGATGTATTAAGAAGTGCTAGCAGTATCTTAGCCTAGTTCTGCCTCATAATCCTCCTGTAATAGGCAAGAATGTCTGCAATGTCATGCTATAGCAACTCTTCGTTCATGAAATAATCCATGCTATGTGGATACATAAGGTTAGCAGGCAAGGCTGTGTGAACACTGCTGTCCCTACACGTGATTCTAGGGCTGTGTGACCACTGCTGTCCATACACATGATTCTAGGGCTGTGTGGCCACTGCTACACATGATTCTAGGGCTGCTTAACCACTGCTACACATGATTCTAGGGCTGTG
>JAODUG010067207.1:0-13841 GCA_027564795.1 Aphredoderus sayanus
TCTTGTGTTGATATATATATATATATATATATATATATATATATATATTGTGTGTGTTTTATTGACACTATTAGTATACAGAGCTGGTTGGTAAAACCCTAAACCAAAGTTCAAGTCTACAAGTTTCAGCCATATGAGGAAATGGGAAACGATACCAAGACACAAACAGAGGGCAAAAACTACTTTTGCAATGCACACACTGTGCTGTGTAGATAGGCATGCATGAAGATTTTGATATTTTTGAGAAATAGTGTTAATTAATGTTTACTAATATATTAATACATACTAAAATGTACATTTACTTGTTTTGTCATGTGTTGTTTGCAATTTGAATCTTTTATTTTTTAATTTGGTGAGTTCAAAGTCAACAATCAACGTTATGAAAACTGTTTCATGAATTTAAAAATTTCAGACACTCATGCCTTTATTAATGTTTGTTATTTTGTACTGTAGGTAAATGCCAGCAATATTATTTAGATTGTTCCTAGTCAAAAGTGTTATATACATTTTATATATATGTTTTTTTTGCAAATTTAATTTTGAATTTATTGCTTTAAAAAAACAGTTTTATGTGGGTTTATTTAACCCTTAACACTATTAAAGGTTCTATTATTATTATTACACTAATAAAGTAATAGTGTAATAAGTAGTAGTAAGTTAATTTCAACAAAAAGCATAGCCATGGGAACATGTTTCAAGTGGGGGGTGCTGTGGGTAAAACTCATATGTGCGTTTGGTCCCCATGCATTTATGCATTAGAATGAAATATTTAATTCATGTTGGAAAAGGTTGGCTAAATTAGTTTTGCATGTTACATGATTATGCCCATACAACATACAATAACCTTGAATGGAATCATGTAACAAAGCATGAACATAATAGGCTACACACAGACAAGTTTATGGGAAAAGCCCCATAATCTTTGATTATTAAACTGCGACCACCGGCATGGTTATTTCCTAGCAAAGCATGCAAACGATTACAGCAAGCATTGGCCTAAAGAAACGTATGAAAATGTATGAAAGCCAAATTTACAAATTGTTTCGATGATAAAATAATCTTACACTGACATAGTTTTTACCAGCGATCAGAACAAGAGCATCAGCTCAAACTACCGGTAATAATAGTCAATATTAGGGTAATGTGCATTTTGGCTAATAGGCTACTATACTTGTGCATGCACTGCCGCATGCACAAGTGGTCTTATTCAGTCTTACAAGCCTAATTTATGCTGATACTGTTCTTGTCTATAGTGATTAACGGGATTAACACCCCTGTTGTCCTCCGGGTTAAACTGACCCAACGCACTACTCTTTGTGGTAGATGGAAGGTGTCAATTCTAATTCTACAGTTTATACAGACATATGATGTGGCACAACAAGGTAGTGTGTTTGAAACCCGAGGACAACAGGAGGGTTAAAAGGCACAAAAATACAAATACACACATCACTGACACAAAGAGAACTATAATCAGACACAATCAGATGGCGGTGTCTGCTGGCATAAGACGGTAGTGTGTTTGAAACAGGAAGATAACAGGAGGATTAACGCTGATTAAACTTTTCAACCTGCAACATGATGACAGCCAACATGAAACTTTTCATTATGTTGTGTTACTCGTGTAGGCTATATCCAGTTGTTCAAAGATGTCTCCGTGCACATGCATGAGGCAAGCCTTTCTGTTTATGTAGCCTAATAAAGGGATCAGAAGCAGCTTTTGCTCTGTCACTATTGTTGTTTCGCGCCTGTTTGAAAACATGTGTGTAATGTAGACTCACGTAACGTAGACACAAAAAAATAAACATAGTCTACAATTTATGAAATAAATAAGCTTTTAATGTATTAAATGAATCAATGTTGAATGCAACATATAAATATACGTGGACTACCTGTCTGTCCTTTCCAATGGGGGGTGCTGCAGCAGCTTTGACTAAAAGTAGCCTACCATTGGTACTGTTTTTTGTGTTGGAATGATTTGTACATCATCTTTATTATAATTATAATACATTTTGGGAACAAACAGTTTGCCAATGTTTCCTGTCTGCATTGCTCCTTTGAACAGACAGCTTGCCAATGCTTCCTGTCAGTGTCTGCATTGTTCCTTTTTATAGTAAGTAGGAAAACCAATTCCTTGTTAATTATTGTTAAAGTGTAGCTAGTTAGGTATGTATTCCTTATGTTAGCATGTAAATTAGAGGGTCGTAGGACCCAGCAAAGTCCAGGAGGGCATAAAAGGAGAAGCAAGGTTTGGGCCCATCTTTCCTGTTAAAGGTAGGCCATAGTAAATTGTCCTCTAGACCGCTTGCTAAATTTAAACTCAAACTAAAACAATAACACCTCTCGCATCAATGCCAAAGGGTGTGCCCTCAGAAGCTCCACCCCACACATTGGAAACTCTTTGCAAATGAAAAAGCGTTTTGCTGTTGTTGTGTGCTACTTTTCTTGGGATCCTATTTACAGAGTCAGGGCTTTATCGGATTCCTGTGTTGTGGCCAACCCCCATAGACTTTAGCTGCCCTGACTTTTATCTCCCCAAGCCTTTTTTATCACGCCTCTATCCCAATCATGTACAGCGCTTTGAGTGGCCGGTACACTGTAACAAATTGCTGTAAAAATACGGCCAATTTGTGACAGTATATTACCGTTTCCCTTAAATACAGTATTTTACTGTAAAGAACAATGCATTCTGGGATATATTTTTTAACAAGAGCAAACGGTATGCTACTGTTTTATATTACAGTTAAATACAGTATTTAGTACGTTTCAATGTGGATGTATAAAAAGATTGTTTACATGTTTTTGCTTTGGGACATGCATACAACCTTTTCTATGACATTGACGGTATTCATTTTAATATTTGGTTGTTTAAATTATAATTGTTTATTTCAGTTTAATCAGATCAATCCCTTGTCAAATGCTGGAGAAGAGGACTATGTTGTTACTAAGGATGTCACACCAAAGTTATTGTCAAGGCTTGCAGCAATAACGTACTACATCTTCAACTCACAGTAACAACAGAAGGCAGCCAGCACACTTCAAAGGTAAGACTCTTGTCTTCCTCTTCCTTTAAATGTGAGTTCTTCTTGAAGTTATGGACTTTTTAGGTCCAGTTTGATGATGGGTAAGGAGGAGATTGGGCTGAGACTCGTACAGCACTTTATTTTTTAAGATGTTCACAGCATACAGTATGACATGCTATAATTTCTTATGCTGCTATTTGGTTCTAATCGAGGGTTGTTCTCTTTATTGTAATTTCATTTTTAAGGCACTTCATTGGAATAAACGTGGAGTGGGACCAAGGCCAAAAGAGAGAATACTGTGTCCAAGAGAATTGCAGTGCAGAAGTCATATGCTGTGAACCCACATCTTGACACTTCTAAGAAACCTAGAAAAGCCATTTACCATTTACTCACCCCACACACATGGAATATGTGTTCATTGTATGTAAGATCTTACAGCTATTATTTGTGAAGGGATGGCAGTAAAACAATATTTCAGAGTTCTAGTTTTTCTATTGGTAGGTTAGTTGTATAGGTCCTCTATTGTGCAACCTGTGGCTACCATATGTTGGATATTCTGCAGACCAGGTGAGACCCAAATGCAAAAGCACTGTGTTGCATTGTGATGCATTCAAAGTCATTTTTAAAAGCAGCAAACAGAATTAAAACAGGGACAGGCAGGTAATTGTTAATGGGTCTCAGGTTGAACATACAAAATCAAACCAAACTCAGGAATACACCAGTAATATACACCTTGAAGGCCCATTAATGTGCTGATGTGGGTATTAGATTTAAATGTGTTCATCTAAGCAAAATTATGTCTTTTTAACTTATGTGTAGTACATGAATGGAAAGGAAAGAGCAAGATTTTGTAAACCAACAAATGAAAAAAAACCCACCTCCTCTTCTTCTGCTCCCTCTCTCTGGAGCCCACTTGTCTGCTGTTGCAAAGCACGTTGACAAACCTGTTGTAGCTGTGTGAGTATTAATATGATTGACAGGCAATAGATTTGAAAGACTACAATATATTCAGGGAAAAGGGGCCATGATTTGTCAGAAGTCCTCTGAATCAAAATGTAGTGTATGTTGGGGGCTATCACCAGGAGAAAATATTCTTAGAGCATTTCACTTGCTGAAAGCTGGGGAATGTCTGACATTTTTAACAAAGTACAGGTCACCTAATTTATACTTCTAAATTCCTACATACATCACCGTTAAGTGTAACATTTTATAGGTTACACTATATTGTTTATTGTAATCTTAGTATTTTTTATTTTTTTTTATTGATTTTTCTCCAGAATCTTAAAAATTGCAATTCAAATGAAGAAAATGTAATCTGAAAATGCATCCACAATCAAAACCAATAAACACATTTGATTGACCCTGTTGAATGTTTTAATTGAGCAGTGGCATTCATGCCATTTTGTACAGCTTTTTACAGTTTACAAGATTTTTAACGCATTGTTTATTAATACACGTAAGTGTACTTGTGTGTTCAAGAAATCAAATTATTGATTTCAACATATTGTTACATGGCAGGAAACATAACACAGTACAGTATATAATAAAAACACCTGTTGAATATGTCCACTACATCATTCAGCATTGTCCTCAGTGCTTACTGTAAATATACAGTATATATTGTTTAAACTTTACAGTATTACCTAAAAAGTTAATGCTGAGAACTTGAAGCAATTAAGGAGCAATACTCTACAACTACAATTGAACCCTTATGCACAGGCAAGCATTCAGTAACTAATAGTGCTGCTGCTACCCAATAAATGATCAGGTTTAAACAGGTGTATCATAGTGAAACTGCTGTGGATTTATAATGTGTTGCTCATAGACCATTGACAGGTTATTTGTGTGGTCTGTGAAAAGCAAATATTACACCTGTTTTTTTTACACAAAGTTAATGCTTATAATTTCCTTCCTGACCAATATGGACATCCACACCTTCCATTTTTACCAGAACATGATTATCTTAGTTCTTAGTATTTAATTAGAAAGTCAAGTAAAATGAATGTAATGCATTGTTGTTTGTTAAATGTTTTATTTGTTTTTCATAACAAATTCAAATATATTTTGAGGTATAATATCAACTAATACAAAAACTGCATATAAGTACATAGTCCTGAAAGTTATTGATGTTTCTTTGTGTTCTGATAGTTCTTTGTGCCTCTCAAGGAAGGCAATAGACTGTATAGTTATCACCATAGTAGGACTCAAGCCATTCCAGAAACTATACAACCTACTACCTCATCTTGAAAGGCCTGGTAATTCAGTGTCAGTTTGCTGCATAATAAATTAAACCAAAGCATTTCTCAATAAACAAGGCATACAAATGCAGGCTGGCATCTTCATTGGTGGAGCCAAATGTGTAGATCGATTAATGTAATCTAATCCCTTTAGTCATTTGAATTTGGATACACTGTACAAAAAGTGTTTATTATGGGGTTTCTCCCATAACATTCAGTTTGCGACATCACAGAAGATAAGTCTGTCTCCTTAGGAAAGACAGTAGATTGTATAGTTATCTCATAGAGAGGATATATCCCCACAACTATTCAATCTACTACCTCAGCCTCAAGGACAGATGCATGGCTCAAAGTGGAAATGAAGCATATCACATTAACTGTAAGACAAAAAAAAAAATTAGAGACATGAGTACAATTTATGGGAGGTTAATACGAAGCTGGGTGAAATATAATTTGGTCTGCCTAAATAAGTAACTTATTTATGAATTTAATTAAGTAAAAATAACACATAAAGTACATGGCCATGCTTGCTTATTAATGCACACATTGGATTGACCTTAAAGTGACTAATTCAATTGTATTGTGTAAAAAATAACAAGAAAAGTAAAATGTCAACTACTGTACAGGTTTCAGCTTATTATAATGAATGTTTTGTTAAGTTTGAGGTAATGCAACCGTGTATATGGTGAGTGGTATAACCCTAACTGACAGAGTTGGATGGTCCTTGCATGGCATGTGTGTATTGTGAAGTGAAGAAAAACTAAAGTGCTTTGAGTGCCCAGAATGTTTGAAAGTAACTAAATCCAGTCCATTTACCATATGCAGGTAAAATTGGATTGAGTTATTTTGAATGTATAAATAATAGGCTAACATGTTTTTGTCTTGATTCTATTTAAAAAGAAAGATTTGTAAAATGTTTGATTGGGAAAACCCCGTTTGACTGGACCCTTAAAGCTGTGTACAAGCCAAAAAAAAAAAGAAAATTATATTTCAGTGCCAACTAGAAACTGGGACAGGGATGCAAGATGGGCAGAGCTCTTTCACAAGCCACACTTTGGCTGGAGTGACTGAACAACTCAGACACAGTTATCTCAGACACTGGTCAAACCATGCAAAGGCTGGTAACTCTGCATATATTAGCATGTGAACCATATCTGCTGAAAGCATCTGGGTAGTTCATTAACATTTTGAATTCCTCCTTGGCCTAATTAAGGTGGACAGTGATGGAAATGTTTTGGCAGGCCACGAGGCTGTGGGAGTGGCAGGGCATGCTCACTAGAGCAGAATGAAAAGGCACAAGGGCAACAGTGGGAGGCCTTAATAGAGATGTAGAATTAATTAGACGGTAAATGGTATCAAACTCTTCTGACTGACTGGTAAAAACAAAGAGGGCAGACAGAGAGCACAAACTGACCTTTGTACAAACCTTTTATACAAAGGTCTTGCAGAGTATAAACAATGTTTATTCTGTATAAATAATGTGCATTTATTTTTATTTTGAATTCAGTAACCACAACTGCAATCCCACAACTGCAGTACACAGACTAGCCTGTCCTAAATACAAAGTTAAATGTTCACATTCCTTTTTTCTACACATGCATTTTATGTGCAGTTGATTAACATATGACTGAGTGATGACCACATCCTCAGATTAGTGCAATTTGTTGACATTATCTTTTTACAGTAACTGTTCCTTGATGGTCTCCCAAGTGAACCATAAGAATGTTACAATGTTACAAACAACACTTTCACTGAAATCTGTCAAATTTGTGAGATTGTGACACTTTTTACATTTTACTCCCAGGATGCAATTTGTTATAAAGCAAAGGAAATGGCTGCTCTGTTTATTACAGTAAAATACTGTGAATCACAACAGCACATTACTGTAATCAATATATTAATAACATGATCAATCATAGTTGTCTTACATGCCTAGAGTAGTTCCCTTCACCTAACACCACTACTTATCAACTTATTTTGTCAATTTGCCAAGCTGTGAAATGGATCTTGTGGTGATTGCTCTAAGACTACACAGGAAGTATGGGTCCTCTACAATTGAATTTAAAACATGATTGTGAGCTGTTTACGCGTGTCTGTAGCTTACTCATGGCACTCAAGACAATGGTGCTATTTGATGATTGGCAGACATATACATGGGGGTGGATTCCATGTCCAACTGCTAATCATCATCAGATCAACAGAAAGAGGTTTTCTACTTTGTGGTTAAATGTTGTGTCAGCGATTCTAAGAAAAATCACTCTTTGTCAGATTTTGAGAATACCTCCTTACAGTCCATTAGCTACCTGTTCATTGTGTGTGCTAAAAAATCCACTGTTTCTACACAGTAAAGGGAACGCAAACAATGTGGTGCAGACCACACCACACAACATTATCCCAGCCTTGTCGGTGCCCATCCAATGTGGGGGTCAGAGAGGTTTACTTTAAAAAATCTTTTTAATTTCTTTTATCGAGAAATAACCATCTTTTCCCAGCATTGATGATTCTATAGTGTAATGCAGCAGTGAGTCAGTTTGAAACAGTTCTTACACAATTTTGTTGCAATTACCTTTCGCCTTTCGAGTAAATGCATATAGTTCTCAGTTTGTTTGATAAATACTTTCTTTGTGTTTAGTGAACTGTAGCAACAAATCAGCTTTTTATTCAGCATGGCAAACACTGCCAATGTTGTAGGCCAGATTTTGGAAAGGTCATTTGAATGTATATTATAAGTATACTATACTATACAAAGCCCACAGTTGATTTAATTCAAAAGAGAAGGAGCAAAATCAGATCATTTCAGCTATCATAACATTGGAGAACTGCCACTGTTCTATACGAAAACACAAATAGACCCATTGCTACTGACCTGCATGGTCCGTGTGGAACAACAAAACATAACATTTGTGAAATAAAAGATTTGTGGATTACTTGAGTTTGGATTACTTGCAGGTCTTGATATATACAGTACCTGTAGTGCCAAGAAACCAGGCAATGTGCCAAGATGAATTTCAATGAGGCAAAATGGGGTGATGTTGTGGATGAAGCATGGCAATGTCGATCATTGAATGGGAGAAAGAATAAGCAACCACGCAAAATTCTAAACAAATATTTCCATTAAAATTCCTTAATGTCATAGCGTGTAAAGTTTACTATTGATAATGTCAAAGGCAATTGAAAACATCCCCTTTGAAAAAGGTCTTTCAATAAATATGCACAATACCTGAGCCGGTGTATTAGGGCCATTGTAAATAAATACAAATAATTATGGGTTAGGGGGGTAATAGTTGGACAGTAAAATCGTAAATTTGTTAAATATATTTCTGTGTTAATAACGCCATCGATTTGTGAGTTTTTTTCTTCCCCTCTATCATAAGTTGAAGAGACATTGCCGTAAACAGGGCATAGGCTACTGAGTAGGATGAGTTGATAGCTTTTGTGCATTAGGAAAGGCCTGCAATGCAACTGACAGATGCAAATGCAAGGCTGTTTACATCTATGGGCAATTCAAATGCAATTGGCGGTACATTAACACAGACTGTGACAGATCAAATTAATTGATCTTAAAGGTGTGGACATTAGTGCACAGTGTTGTAGCTTTTTACGTACCAGTAATTTGCTAAGATCATGAATATTTACCTATTTACTTAAGGACATCCAATTGAAAATAATAATTAGGTCATACAATCATGGATGTTTCTAGGCATAGGTTGCCTACTGTATGTCTAGGTATCAGCCTACACTGTCACTCATTTAAATGTGCTCAGTGATGGATGTGAACACATTACTTTGAAAAAGCACTGCAATTATAGGCTCTTCATTATGTGTTCATATCATCTGCGCAATCTTGACAACAGTATGCCGCATAGAGACCAATGGAGGAATGAGCACTAGAAGTGCAGGGTGCATTGGATAGGCTAGTGGCTTTGAAAGTTGTGCTTGGACTGGATTTACCTACTTTAAGACTATAAGACTACTGTTCCCGAGTGAGGAATTGGTAATAATGCATTTGTCTGCAAATTGAACAGTTTACAATTAACATCAATATTAACATTTAGAAATGATTACTGTATATATGCTAATATATTTACCACCTTCGATGGGCACAATATAGAAATATTGGTGGGACTTTTAAACTTTTAAAAGGGACTTTTAGAGATCTCGCCTAAATTGTCAGATTGGCTAGAAAACGCCCCTGCATACAATACACAATAGACAGTCAGACAGACGTGATTTCTTGACCAAAAACCTGTAAGCCTAGTTTCTTTCTAGTAAATATATGTATTTGTGATATAATAAGTGATTATATTTATAATCTCTAGATTACATTATTTATTTCTCGCAAATTTACGACTTTATAAACTCAGAGGTTATACGACTTTAATCTCAGAATATTATGCCCCTCTCCCAGCTTTACAGGTATATATATGTTCTTATCTATATGGCCCTAATATGCCATCAAATAGATGAGAGGAACCAATTTCAACAAAACCTACACCATTGTTTTTTCTGTAAGCACTACTCAACCAATCACACACACACTCATCTTGATGCAATGTATCGGTGTCTGTTTTTGCTCATGAGTAGTTCAAAACTACCCAAACCAATTATTTTCTTATTCAGTTCAACTAAAATATGGTTAATTCAAAGGTATTGTTTACAAAGCAGACATGTTTGTATGTTTATTGATCTGTTTCTTGTGTTGACCCATCTTCTTACTAAAAATATTACAGTGGTTATGTTTATGTTTTGAGCAAATCCATTCTACCTTACATTATATTATTATTAACAGAATAACTGGTCACTGTGCTGTGAAATGCTGTTTCTCTGCATTCACTAAAATTGATTCAGATTCCATTGAATTAGATAATTGCTTGTTTATCAATATATTGAGATCATTATTAAAATGTTTTAAGTAAATTTTTGTGTGTGAAAACTACAGGGTTAAGTATTTTAAGTATTTGTTTAAAGTAAGTGAACAGCTTATTCACAGTGATAATTAGCCTGTGTACAAATATTGTTATACCCAGCTCTCTATCTGTTGCCAGATACAGTGCATTAGTTTTATATGATGTCTTTGTACTATGAACTTATAGTCATGTGATATATCATGATATAAAAAGAGCACAGAGGTGACGTTCTGGTTGGATGCACAATTCAAAAGGGGTTATACCATTTTTCATCTTTCACTGCCCTTAGCAGTTAATAGAGAGTAATTTATGACATCTTTAGACTACAGTACCTGTGTTGTGTTAGCCATGTAAAATAATGCAATAGTGGCATTTTTGACTATACTATAACTAGAAACCCAGATCATGAAACACTTTTTGTCAGCAGTGAAAAAGTTCAAGATTGTTTAAATATGATTTTCTAAAAACATTTGATAAATTGTATTGACAATGCTTGTTAAAACACAAACGTTTTCTGCAAGAAATACGTTTATTCCTTTTACATAATCTGGAGTGCTTATATGGCAATATCGTGAAGATTTTGATAAGCAAATAGGTGAAAAGCCTTAGTGCTAACAAACTCATGTCTCAGTCTATACCCTGATAACAAAAGCAGCCAAAGAAATAGTTTGACTTTGATCTGGCTAACCTCAGCGCCACGGTAACCAGGGGCGTGGAGACGCAAATAGCAGAGGATGTGAATGGCTTTCCAAAAAAACATGTCGTCAAGCTGCATAGGCAAGTTCATCTGAGGATAGCAGGGGGAGGAGGAAATTAGTTCATTCCTGGCCCGTCCTACTGTTTCCCTCCCTTTTTCCCCTGCTACACTTTTCAGTATGCCATGTTTCTTCTTTGATTACTGCACAACTAAACACACACACACACACACACACACACATACACACTGCTGACTTGCATGTAAACAAATCCGGACACAAATTCCCACAGGGAGGCACATTTACAAAAATGATTTACACAACATTTTACCCTACTTTGATTTTTGTGCCACACAAAAATAGAAAAATTAATAAACTGTCCACTACTGTAATACACTAAGATACACTGTATTAAATGTAAAATGTTCCTTTCCAAAAGAAATAACTGAAGAAAAGCGTAACCAAACCAACCCCTGTTACAAATACAAGCGCCTTCATGTATAGAACAATTCTTGCATCAGAATGATCTTGTTCATACTGGTTCCTGAACACAGGTCTGTGAAAAGGAAAAAGACATGCATGGCCACCTCACAAAACATATTGCTTGCCTGTTAGTTACACTGCACATTTTTTAACATAATTTTGGAGGCTTTCTGTTTCGAATTTGGACCACTTTATTTTGTGACATAATTCCAGGCATACAGTATACTAAAATGTATGTGATGCTTTTCAAATAGATTCCCTCACTTATCTAATATGTAATCATGTAACAAAACATTTACCAAAACTAGCTCAGTTGCTTTAAATTCCTTTGCTTCCTCATGAACCTGTAAATAATCTCTTCTAAGAGTCACATTTGTTTGCTGTAGTCCAACCACTGAAAATATCATGTGTTTATACTCACACTAACATAACTGTAAAGTGTTTAGCTTTTAAACATTTCCTGCATGACATAATTAACACGACAACAGTCTGTCTCAGGGCATTTGTGCTATGGAATAGAGCTATATTTAGCCATAATGGTAACTATTTTCACAAAACATTTAGTCTTAACTGTTTCCTAATGTCCTTAACATGAAATCACAAATCAATGTTGTGCCTCAGTCGAACAGAAATTATGAAGATTTCATGACTGTAATGGAAGTAAGCTACACACGTACAGTAGAAAATGGTCAAGTGTTAATGTTCAAAAGAAAGGAGTAAGCAGAGAGGAACCCCAAGGCCTACTGTATACAGAATTAAAGCGGAATCAAAAAATTGGAAATACCTCAAGGTGAGATTTTGCTTAGGACAGGCGAGTAGTGCCCGCAGAGAATAGGCCGTGGCTGGAGGTGGAAAAAATGCGGGCTATAAAGGAGACAAGAATGCATTTCCACATCCCTCTCTTTCGCCTGTAAGGCTAGGAAAAAGGCTGAGTGGTGCACTAGCAAGCAACCCCACTCGAACAGGGCTGGGGCTTGAGAGCAGTTTCTGGGCCATGCCCTCCTCTCTCCCTGCCCACTTTGGCCCCGCTGCCAAGAGAGAGAAGCACACAGGGGGGTGCAGAAAAGGGAATCATGAGGTCACAAAAGCTTCGTGATAGATGTACCAAAGGGAAACTGAGTCGACGGTGTGTATTGTGTTTAGTTTTATAAACAAGAGGTCAATGCTTTCATGTAAGCTCTCCTTACAAAAGGGATGATTCATGTCAGGTATATGTCAATAAATAGATCTGTGACTTGACTGTTGGCTGCATGGCTCAGGGAGAAAGATTGAGAGGCAATGAGAATGGGGAAGAAAAAAATGCGATGGACACAAATTACAACAAATCTGTACTTACATGCAGTCTTGAATCAACACCAAACAGTATGACAGACCTAGCTAGGCTTTTTTCTAGAAAATTCTCTGCCAGATATTCCCAAGCAAATGAGATCAACTAAAAGACTTCTCTCAAAGACCAGCAGTAAAGTCTTTTGTCAGCAGTTGGCACCCGTCCCAGGTAGTACATGCCTCGTGGTTCCCATTTTCGGTAATCATTCCATTCGTGTATAGCTGTTCTGCACCTGCCTGTGTTTTTATTTTGATTTTTGGAAAGAGAAAGAAAAATATCCAAATGGTTTGGTTTAGTGTTGTGATTTAATTTATCATGTGTTTGACAATGATAAATTGACAAAGGTTTGAAACCAGATGTTTAAGACAACATGATTAGTAACAATTCTTAAACATCAAGATATCTGTTTGACCCATATACAAACACGTGGGTGACGAATGCTAGGATCAGAATGGCATCAGAATCAGAATAGCACTAAATATGTTTGTTCTAGCAACACATGTTATTCACAATAAAAAAATTAAAAAATTAAAAAAAATGAAATGATAAAAGTCTCACTCCTAATGAATGCTTTAATTTAAAGCATGTCCACCTCTCTCCTCAGGCAATATCCAGGACATCTTCCTACATGACGTCATTCTCTCTTCAGATTTGATTTTTAATTATTCAGTGTCCTTACATATAAATCCTTTCTCTTCTCATGCAATCCTTCCTTCCAGAATAGCCCTGTGTGGTCACTTGTATAATTTGTAGTTGAAAATGAAACAAAGAAAGCCAAAGTGAAAGCATTCGGCTGCTGATACCTCAGCCAGAAGGCTGAAAAGTAGTGGATCTTCAAACTCCCTTTTCAAATACGTCTCGGTGTCTCTTGCTTCCTGCTTGCGAGCACTAAGCTTGTAAAAGTTTCAGCTGCACGGCGGCTTAGGCCAGCCTCCATTGGCACCGGTTCAAAAAAGGGCTGCCTGTTTCAAAAACGCTGGGGACAAGCCTCCAAGAGGCAGCGCTGGTTCTCTTCGTCCCACTCCCTCAATCTCTCTCTACCCACCATTCGCTCTCTTTCCTTCTCCCTCTCCCCCCTCTCTCTCCCTCTCTCTCCCTCTCTCTCTCTCTCTCTCTCGCCATTTTGAACCAAGTACAATGGGAGGATTAACCTGCAAAATTGACCCTCAAAA
>JAODUG010067218.1:0-13840 GCA_027564795.1 Aphredoderus sayanus
CCAGGCACGTCCAACTGGGAGGAGGCCTCGGGGAAGACCCAGGACAAGGTGGAGAGATTATATCTCCACACTGGCCAGGGAACGCCTTGGGATCTCCCAGTCAGAGCTGGCCAATGTGGCTAGGGAAAGGGAAGTTTGGGGTTCCATGCTGGAGCTGCTGCCCCTGCGACCCGACCTCGGATAAGCGGTTGAAGATGGATGGATGGATCATCAATGAGTGAAATGCTCTGTGAGATTATATGCTGTGGTTGACTGCCTCCTCGCCTCTGTAACTCCATTTTGATTTTGCCAACTACCCGACGGTTCTGGGAAAAGAGGCCCTGATTGCACTGACGAAACAGCCTTGACTGTCAATGATATGAATGCGCACACAGTTACAACATAGTTGTAAATGGACTTTGCCATGGTAGACCAACGGGCTGCAGATGGAGGGAGCAGAAGAGGAGGGAGTGGGTTAAGTAACAATGTCTTGCTCTCTTTCATTACTTTTCATATCTCCTTTCAACTCAACTCATATCTCCTTTCAAGCTACAGTACAGTAGCTTTAACCCTCCTGTCACTCTTAATTATATAGAATTATTCCACCAGAGGGTGCCATCTGATTGTGTATGATTTTGTGTGATTTATAATTGTCATTGCTGTGTGTATTTATTTCTTTATTAATTATTTCTTTATGTATTTGTTTGTTTTTGTGTGCCTTTTAACCCTCCTGTTGTCCTCGGGTTTCAAACTCACACCTTGCTGTGCCAGCAGTGCACATCATATGTGCACATCAAGAGCAAGTGATTTGGTAATTTATACGTAAAGGACTAGATCTCAGAAGATCTCAGAAGTACCTATTTACTGTAGATACTGAGGGTATTACTATTGGCTTTTTCCTACTCTTACTGTAAGTGGGACAACTCCCAACCCAGCATTGGTAGGACATGGCTCGAATGGCCGTACAGGTATTTGAATACACAGTCAGCAAATCTGCTGTGTAATAACTTTTTTCATTAATTATAATTCTGAAACCAATGAGACATGTTAATAATCCTAACAGGATAATAGGAAAAGTTTTTTAAGATGATACTGCAGATGACCCTGAAAAAGACCTCTTCCCGAGGCATGCTTTGTACCCCCTACCATCTGGAGCAGACATGTGAAATTGAGGGCATGAACGCACAGGTCATGCCAGCACTTAATTAGTATTTCATCATAATTACACCCTGACTGCAGACTGACAGCTCTATTTAAGTACAGCGCATGGCTTGTGGAAGGAAGGAAGTGCCTGAATAGGAACAACGTCTAATCAATCTAAGGTTTGACTAACACAATTTAAGGACATATGAAAAAAGGCTATTGTTCTTTTGAATGAGCTACAGTATATGAATATATTTGACATGTAACAGTTTCTTTAATGGCATGCAGATGCCTTGACCATGCTGTGAACCACTGATATAAGTAATATTTTTGGAAGCATCACTTTATGTAACATGAATACAGCCATTACTACTACCTCTAAATAATGTAATTTATGTATTGCCTATTAAAATACACTATGGTTACTATTTCCTTACCTTCTTTAATATAGCTCATTCTGTTATCTTTCTTAATAAAACATTTAAATCGGTGTTGACTATTTTGACATGCCAGTAGTATGCCTATTATTCATTTAATTTGTATTTTGTATTTAAATAACATTGTATTTCAGATATTTCAGCCTAATGTTAAATAATGATATTGATAATATAATTCAATATGTTATTATAATAAAATAAGACTAGCCAAGTATACAGTACATAAAACATTAAAATGCTACCATAGTCTAAATAATGTTGTAGAACATATACATGGAAATCTAACAATTGATGTATAAGTGACCAAAGTATACAGTAACTTGATCCTAAATGAATACACCCTCTCACATTATCCGTACATCTAGGGTAAGGATTAGCATATTAAATACTCTCAGTGGCTATTTTATTGGTATTACAGGATTTAGGTGAATCATGCATCTTGTGCATTCCCATGTTGATATTAGCTCTGCACCAGTTGATTTAAGACTAAGCTTTGCATAAATATGTATACAAATACCACATACTGCCATTCCAGGTCATAGCATCATAGCAGGTTATATGATATCCTCAGTTCATGACACATACTAGTTAATAATGCGTGTGTAGTGACAATATACAATATATTATTGTTTTTTGCTCTTAGAACAGGTTAGGGCCACATGCTATTTTATAGAATATACACCTCCCTATAAGTCAATATTTAATATTTAATATTGCACACTATAAATGCATGCACTAAGTTGTTCCCTTGACTTAAAGACTGCATGTGTCTACTTCCGTGGTCCTGTTATTCCACTAAGACTATCCAATGCTTTATTTCTTTCTGGATGCCTTATTTTACGCTTGCTATATATTATTATGTTTGGAAAGAAAATATTGTGTTACATTTATTTTCAGTAAATGTTTTATAGTACACATAAATGCAGTAGCCTACAAAGTATAACTTAAATTAATGCTTGGTTAATATTATTTTGTGGCTTCCACTGTACGCACAATCCTACCACCACCACTCACATAATTTCCAGAACTTTGAATAGGCTCAGAGCAGAGTGCTATTAGTCTCAGCCTCTTCTCTTCTTTAGAATGACGTCACATAAGCTGCTTGTGCTGAACGTCTGATACATATAAAGTACTCCTGTAAGCATGTTGCGCTACAGTATTAAGAAGTGGGGTAGTAGATTTACATTGGCTGTTCAATCGCTAGTCACTCACAAATCTGTGTATGTAATTCTGGCATGACTAGTGCAGTCCTTTATTTACTAATGTCAGGGTTTAGTAACCATGCCTTATTGTACATACAGTATTTACAAGACCTGCAAACAACCAGACTTGTGTCATTTAGTTTCCCAAATAATTCCTCAGTGTACGTTTAACATCCAATTTGGTCACTGAGTTATGTAGTTGGTCATCGTGCATGTTAATCCAAATACCTCTTCTTTCAAGTAGGCTCAGTTAGCTAACACTGTGTACCATAATTTACACGAGTTAAGGTCACTACAAACTAGTGTTACCATCGATTACAGTTTATCGGCAGTCCATTGCCCCTTCCTGTGAAAACCGGATGGTGAATGTTAAGACTGAATTTCAACCTGATTTTATGAGGTTGAAAAATAATGTGTTGATTATAACCTACAGAATAACAAAAATGGTATTTTGAAACAACTGAATTCTTTGAAACTGTGTCTTCGTGTTTTTTCATTTTAAACGTGTCAAATTGCAATGTAGAAATGTTCAACCATTGTTATAGCCTAATTCTCATGATTCAATATAACATGTTGCACTGGTATACATAAGGACAGTGGAAATAATTGTTGCAAGCTCAAGTTTTTGTCACTGCCTAGAATTATTCCACTCAAAAATGGTATGGTAGCAGTGGTGCTAATACATGATAAGTGATTAGTTAATTAATAAAAACAACAAATATGCAATAATGGTTTTTAAACACATTCACTAGTAACTGACTGGACCATGGTAAGACATCAGAACAATAAACAGGTAAGCAGGATTTTCAAACACAAACACATTTTTTGCTGTTGGTATGAAGCGATTTACTCAACTGGATGCAGTATTCTCTGAGGGATTTTCCGGGCATGAATAGTTTATCTGTTTGAAGTTACCAAACTGATAGACATTATCATTGATGTATTTGTGATCGTGCAAGATTAGGATGGTCTGAATGCCCCCTCAGCATTTTTGAGCCCCACACATTTATTACGTTGGTAATTGTCTACAGATATCACTGTTTTAACTAAATGTGGTCCTATCCAACGGATACTACAATCCATATTAAATTGTGGTAAGTCTGCCAAGCCAGCCTGTAAATAATGAAAGATAATAAACAGACTCAGAAGGTCATTCATTCCTCAGTAGTTCGTTCCTAACAGCTTGAAGCATATGGAGGCGCAATCGCAAACCAGTGTTGCTGGCAATTCAGCAGTGATTATTAAGGAACACCTGTTTGGCTAGCTGGCACGGCAACTTGGGGTCCTGCTGAATAGCAGCAGGCTAATGAAGGTCTTCTCAGCCTAATTGTTCAGGCTATAAATAGTGACAGATAGAAGCGCAGCGAGAGCTACACCCAGGCCTTTTGTGGAGCATATGAGATGTTGTTGTGTTTGTGCATGGGGTGGTTATGCATCTCTGCACACATTAGCAATCACATAATGGTTACTTGCAGCAAAGTGTAAAATTACATTTTCAGTGAAAGTACATTTGTATAGACCAAGGTTTGCATTTTTTAATTTTGTCCATTAAAGAAGCAAATACGCCTCTGATGGAATCATAATTAAGTATACGGTGTAAGCAAAGGTCTCATTGCATAATATTTCAAGGGTGAGCAGGGACTTTCAGATTGCAGCCAAAGCCTACAGAGGTCTCCTCATTAGCAATTCAAATCACAACTGAAGTGAATTCCTTTTTGCATTGGTCTACACATTTCCCAACTCGAAAATTGCCTCCGCTCAGACAGAACCTCATTTGAGTGAAAATTAAATTCAAAGCACATTACTAATTGCAACATTACCCACAACTGTATCTCCAAATGGCTTTTTTGACAGAAGAACTCTGATGAGAACAAAAGACATTTCATCTTTTTCCCCAGTTAAGCATTTGAAGCATTGCCACGGCAGCAGGGGCCCTGCTGTTCGGGGTCACCTTCATTGATGTTGATAACATGAGTTTGGCATGCGCAGTGTTTTCCAGGTCAGTCCTGTCGAGAAAGAGGATGTTTACAACGTTGAAATGCTTTAAAGTGTATGATAAGATCAAAGGCATGTGCTCAATTTATTCGTGCTTCTTTGAGAAATAAAGAATTGTGGCTAAATACTTCCCATTGCAGTGTTGAAAGGTGCTGACTCTGAGAACAGTAATGAGCTTATGTCAGAAATGTCACAAAGAACAATGGTGTTTATTGATTTTAGTTTGGAACAAACTTTGTTCACAAATAAATCTTAGAAAGTAGTAATTTCACTGAAACCCAGATAACTTCAGAGAAGTTAATGGGAGAATATTATGCGAACATGGGAGGGTACGCTAACATAATACCACAGACGGAGGGCCTTGGTTGTTTGTGGTTGTTTGTTGTTTGGAAGCACAATGTATTTGAAAAAACCACTAGCATTCATGACAATTTAACATATTCAGTGTCCGGAACAATCTGTAACAAAAATGAAAGCTATAAAACAACAACAAAAAACCAAGATTGCTATAATATTGAACCCCAGTAGCTAAAGTAACCTTGCGTGTACCAGTAGCCATGCCTTCCTGTATTATGCAACCAGCACAGTTATTAAAATATATTAAGAGTCTGTGCACTTACATTGAATCATAGGGCTATGAGGACATGCTCAAGTGACAATTTCATGCGCAAGATGATTTTTCTCGTTTGCTAATTTCCCGTTTCAGTTTCCTCTTGCGAGAAACCTTTCTGTCATGCTGATCTAGACTTTTCCCTTCATTATTAAAAGTTTGCATTGAAAGACAGTGCTTTAAAGGAGCTGATTTGATTGGCCATATTTAACCATTGTGATGTCCTCCGAGTCAAAATTACCTAAATCACTAGCTCTTTGTAGCAGATAGAAGGCGCTAAACCTAATTGTACAACTTACACAGACATATGATGTGCACTGCTAGCACAACAAGGTGTGAGTTTGAAACCCGAGGACAACAGGAGGGTTAAAAGGCACAAAAAAACAACGCAAATACATAAAGAAATAATTAATAAATAAATAAATACACAAAGCAATGCCAATTCAAAAACACAGAAAATCATATACAATCAGATGGTGTCGCCGAGTGGCCAAATACCATATTTTTAAAGACATCACGACGGTTTAAAACAGCCCACACCATTCTATTCCACATTCTAATACAACCCTTTTACAACTGCACTGCTGTTACCGCCAACGTCTAATGTCCCAAAATTACCAAAAAAGTATTTTTACTTTTACTTAGATCGACTTGAATTTGTTACTCGAATATGCACCTTGAATTTGTACCTGAGCCTCCGCTTGCACCTTGACTGAGAAACTAGGCCCCAATATGTTTATATGGAAACTGTATCATTGGAAAATGTGTCGCTTTTATGCCGTTATTACACATGCAATTAATCAACTGCATTACATTGTTACTTTGATAAAAGCTTTTGGCCTTATAAAGTTAAATCAGAGTCTAAATCGAATTGGACATGTGCAAGCTGTGCTGGCATGGTGCTTGACCTAAAATTCATATACTGTAGATAACTAGCAATGCCAGCAAGTAGTCAACAGTACAGTTGTCTCGTATAATATTCCACAGAAATAACTCAACCCATGTGTAACAGATGCCCACAGCTAATCATATTGGAGACACTGGCTATAAACAGCCAGTGAGATCATTATCCTGTCTTGTTTCCAAGACATTGTGACACAGCCATGTGAGCCAGCATTCTGCCTAAAGCTGCAAATACAAGTTCATACGGAGTCCCTTGCAGCTATCAGGACATGGGACAAGCATACAGTAAGACATACCTAAATACATTTATTTAAAATACATTTAAATCTAATACAAAAATACCATTTATGTTTTTTCTTTTTTCTTATTTATTTTTTCATTTTCCTGAACTTTCCTGGTTGGATTGAGCAATGCTGCAAATTACCCATGTCCAGCCAGTCTTGTCTAACCAGCCACATGAGTGGACAGCCGCTTTAGAACTGTACAGTATAGTAGCTTAATTTTGTGGCAAGGTGAGTTCACAATGTCAAGGAAGTAAGTTCGTAATCCTACTACAGTAGCTCACTACTGGCAAGTAAGGCATACCCAGGCAGAAAACACAGGATGGAAGCACTTTTGTAGCTAGTTGTGAAGTCATTGCATTCTGCATAGTGAGGGCAAACTGGACAAATTTACAGTAATACAACATAAACTAAATTACTAAATTATAAACAAGACACATTCACTTCTATATTACACAAAAAGGGAGCATAAGCTACATAAACAACAGGGGGATAGAAACACTGTCCATCGCTCCGAGGCAAGGTGCAATAAAATAATAGGTGCAAAATAACAACCTGGAATTAAAATAGTGGAACGCAGGTTATTTACATTAATATATACATTTCTGTATAAGCATATCCTTTCAATTTACAGCACATGCAGGACATTAACCAGTCACTGAGTTTATTGAACACAAATAATAATAATTATGAGTTAGTGGAGATGTTAATTGTGTCACAATGGTTTTTCAGATTGTGTATAAACATGAAGAAACCAGAAAACACCCCTTACAGACTGTCTATATTCTTTAACTGCAACTACATTTCATTTCATGAGTGAATGTCAAACGACCTTTGTTCACTGTATGTGCTAATTGCGCCTGTACTGGAAGTGTAATCCATATTACTTTTTCACAGGCTTTTGAGTCTGACACAACATATTGTATTACTGTATGCTTTGTGGATGTGAACATTCTGTTACCTTTTAATTGTAAGTCTTTTGATATGTGATGTACCCATCTGCTGCCTTCAAAGTTGTATATGCAGGTTATGGCTGAATGCAAATTACAGTTAGCTAGGTGCTACTGCTAACTACAGATGAAGAAGAGAACAGTCAAGATTTGTTCTTAAAGATTCATTGTCACCACAGTTTCAATTTAGTTGCACCAGGTTTCATAATATGGATGCTAGCAAAACAATGTGTTGACAACTTAAACCTATGTGACATTTGAACACATGATTATATGCAATAATGTTTTCAGTTTTATGACTGTATAATTACTGTAACAGCACCTTAGTGTGGTGATTGTTGACACTGATTTGATTTCACACTTTTGTCTACTGTTGGCAGGCATTTACTTTCATCAACCTTGATTCCTAATGCATAAATTGCAACAATATAGGGATAATTGCATAAATTGCAATTATATGTACACATGTGTAAAGAGGCATACCACGTTTCAACTTAGCTATGATTTCAAATACTGTATTTTAAAGGAAGTGACCTTGACTATACTACTGATATACTTTGAAAATAGGTATTATGCTTTTATTCTTTTTTGAAATGCAGGCGTTTATAGGTGCAGATTGTTGATCTTTGACCTCAATATCACAACAAATATGACTTCAGTGCTGCCGTAGAAGCTCCGCCCCCCACATGGATTGACAAGGCTGAAATAGTGTTGTGTGGTGTGGTCAGTACCACTTTGTTTGTATTCCCATTTACAGAGCCATGGCTATGTAGGAATAACAGATTATTTTTCAGCATGCACACACAACAGAAAGCTAGCAGACCTTGAGGAGATATTCACTGAATTTGACAAAAAGTGTATTGGATTAGAATCGCTAACACCCACCTTTAACTGATGTACATTCCCTTTGATTACCCTTACTGTTTCTGTCTCACTAAACATATTAATACCCCATGGGCATAGATAAACAAGAAATACATTTGTTATAATAACAATGGTAAAGATGGCTGCCTATGTCTTTTCTCACAAATGCTTTTTTACAATGCTTTGGCCAGCACGTCTCCCTACTGGAAATTACCTTTCTTAAATGTATTAGCCTTTCAAATGAATTGAACTGCATTATTCAGGATTTGGAAAATATAATGTTTTATCAAAGTGAATTTAAGGTCCAGTGAGTATAATCTCTGCTTCTAAAAGGCATGTGGTATGAAGATGGCTTGTGGTATGAAAATGTTATAAACAACTGCATTAGCATTCTTGAATTCAGCTTTGAAAATAACCTATTTTGAGTCACCTGTGTATATTTTTTACACTTACACTCAGTATATTTAGCTTGCGCCATTTGCATATGAGAGAGAAAATAGAAAAAGCAGAGGATAGTGTCTAATAGCAGGGCACTATGCATTTCAACAGTGAAAAATAATCAGGACTGCTTTAAGAAATCTGTCTGGTAGCACTATATCATCACAAATATCACAAACTCAACATCACAAGTCAGAATCACACATCACACATTATCCAGCTCCAACATGTTTATTGATTCATCTCCTTAACCCTCATGATGTCCTTTGGGTCAAACTGACCCAAATCACTAGCTCTTTGCTGCAGATAGAAGGCACTAAACCTAATTCTACAGCTTACACATCCATATGATGTGCACTGCTGGAACAACAAGGTGTGAGTTTGAAACCCGAGGACAACAGGAGGGTTAAAAGGCACAGATATTCAACACAAATACATAAAGAAATAAATAAATTAATAGACACAAAAAATAAAACATCATACACAATCAGATGGTACCGCCGGGTGGCCAAATACGATATTATTAGGACATCACGAGGGCTAACAACTTAACATGGCTCAATTATAAGGCAGCGTCACATAATATGTACTTTTAGACAACACCATCTTTTCAAAAGTAGGTGCAGTATGCATAAGAGGTGCAAATTGCCACAACAGAGGCTATTATCTTGCAAATGTGATTCTGTCAATGAGTTAAAGGTGAAATCCAGATAATTGTAATGCCTAACTACTTTATCTCATGGCTGTGAAATAGTCAACATCTTATTAAGGAATAGTTTCTTCATAGATACTTCATAGAAAGCTTGGCTGGTTAGAAAGCATTGTCGTGAACCTGTTTCAAAATCCAATATTTGCCTTTGAACAAACTACTGCACAATTTACAGTGCAGTAGTGCATAGTTTCATCACAAAGTACTGCTTAAGGAGACTTACTTACTTTCAATGTGAAAGAGATACTGCAGTGTATATCAATGTCTAATTAATTACTATTTCATTTGTGAAGATATTGGAGAGAAATTGAAAGTATAAAATCAATACAAGAATTTAGTTTTCACCAAGTGCTGATACTGTATCTGTAAATTTAATCATTAGTCATGTTTGTGCTTAATAAATTATTCAAATAGAAATATAACTATTACTACAATTTAAAATGATCAGAATAAAAAGATTTTGACTTTATCACAACTGACTGATATTGTTAAAGGAATAAAATGTATCAAATTGCACTAAACATTGATAGCAATGGCAGCACTTCCAAAAATAAGGCCTATTTTATTCTATATGTATTCCCATTGGTGATGACACACACATACTGTACTATCATATTACTGTTGGCAGTTCTAGTCAGCTGTTATAAGATACAATGATCTAACACTCATGATGTCCTTAATTTTATCGAATTATGACACCAGAGGGCGCCATCTGATTGTGTATGATTTTGTGGGTTGTTTAATTGTCATTTCTGTGTGTTATTATTTATTTATTAATTATTTCTTTGAGGTGCAGTTTAATAAGCCAAGAAAAACCAGTCTATTTAGTTATTTTCTACAGAGTCCATTTGAAATCGGAAGGAACCACAGATCCAAGTTCTGCCCTTCATTTTATCTGGCTTTTGAACCCAATCAACTGTAGCGAGATCAACCCTGAGGACACTAGTGAATCTGCCAATAAAGTGTTCCACAACATTCATGATTCACTTTTCTGGTAAAAAATCTAGCAGGCAAATAGATTTGGGAGAGTCATGTAACACTCGTTTCATTGCGAATTCTAGACAGTCTGAGGGATGTAATTCTTAGTCAAGTCCTGTAAGAATCTAAGTGGCTCATATTCCCCTCTATTACTCTACTACCAACTAATCTTCTCTATTCCTCCCAATACAGCCATGTTCACTTTTGTGCACAGCTGTTTCAAAACATAAACAATGTGATGTTTTGTGGATGCCATAATGCAATCGCGGAATGTACTTTTTAATTAAATACAAACCTGTAATGTGAAAGAACAGTGTTGTTGCATACAGACTTAACATCATTTTGACACGTTTCTTATGAAATTGAGCTTGGAAACAGCATATAAATTCACAAAAGACACTCGACATTCATATGGAATCTATTAAGAGTGCAGACCTCTTTTTTTCAATTAAATTCCCGAATTGAAGTCTTTATGGACAATTTAACTTGTCCCCCTTCTATTTCCACTACCTCCCAGGTTGTCCTCTGGTCCTCTGTGAGGAGCAGGGGAGCCATTTTCACGCCTGAGTCGGACTGACATAAGCACTGGACCGGTGTCTGATGTTTGGGGAATAGAGCAGCAATATCCAGCCGGTCGAAATGTCAGCACAAGCCACAACACAATACTCGCCCATATCGGCGCCAATCCCAGCGGGCAGTGTAATAAGGCTGCGACATTTGAAAAACAATGCCGACAAATATCGAGCAACAAAGATGTCCTGGTTAGAGATGACTTGTGACTGTGGTCACACTTGTTCATTTTCCCACGATAATGCTTTGTTGTGTTGCCATTTTAATGCTGCTACATTTTCGCATTCAAGTTCACATTTTGAGAAAGACACATTCTGTGTTTCTTCCGTTGGGACTACGTTGTTTTTGTCCTCCTGTCTTCCTGTAATAAGTCACACAAAAGCACCATCAAGAGAGAAGAATATTCGTCTGACAGTGATGAATGGCTTGTTTAAAAGCATGAATAGCTCTCAACTCTGCTGCATACGAGCATGCCTATATGTAGGGCATGGCTGTGTGGCATATAATTGCTTTGCTGTCAGACATACATAATTGCAGCTAATTATATTCAAAGTTTTAGAAAACAAGTGTTTCCAAAACAGAGAGGAAGTGTCACCAATTACCCCAGAGCTATCTATGTACCTTTGGTCATCTTAGGTGCATTAATTTTATAGTGTATAAGATCTAAAATGATTACAACATTTTCAAGCTTCATTTTTTGGGAAGGGTATTTTTCATATTGTTGTTCAGGCATAATATCTGAGCAGATATTTTGTAATAACTCGGGTGAAAGGAATTACTTTCAGTACCACCATATGTTTGGATGCATTTGTTTGGACACATCACACACCCATGCACATGCACACACCCATGTAAACAATTACCCACATTCAAACAGCTGTACCACTTTGAAGGTACACTTCTTAGTTGTGTGTTAGTGTCCCCAGAATGTAGAACAATATGCTGTCTCTGGGCAACATGTGCACAAAGGGGAGGGCTAGAGAGTAGTGTGAGCCTCAGCACTCGGGAGGGACATGCTGACTGTCAGAAACTAATACGACTCATTTGTAATGCAGGTTTCAACCACAAGGGCAATTCCAGACACAAAATGAGAAGCTCCCGTTTTAGTTAGGTAAAAAAAGAAACACAAAAGCAACATGTACTGTATCATTTAGTTTAGCACTGATATATATGTTGTATGTTTTCATGCATGGCTTCATGTGCCAGTGAGCAAGTCTGGCACATGATTATGAAGCATAACCGGCTGTGCATCATCATTGTCATCTGCCATTATGCATTTGTGGAATATTAATAAAGGCCAGCTTGAGATGAAAATGCTAGAGCAGAACCTGAAGTCAGCATTAGCAGCAGTGTAGTCCCTGTCAAGGTTATTAATGGCAGACAGAATGTCTCTAAGGGGTCCAAGCTTTTGTGTGTAGAGATTAAAAGAGAAAAAGACCGGGTCTTCTCTGTTTGAAATTATCTGTGTTCATCAATCAGCACAATCCCACAATAATAGACTATTCTTGTACACAGCATACAGGTAGAGGCAAAACAGCATGCTGCATTTTCAACCCCCAGTGTCCCCTGTTGTCCCTTTGACAGAAGGGGCTTGATGGATAGCTCAAAAAGATGCACAATCATTGCATGGTAGGGACTGCGATGGAGTGCACCCATTATTCTAAAGCAAAGCTGCTTGGCGGGGCGAGGCTTGCGCGCCACAAGGCGCCATGATAGATGGGCACCATTATCAAGACAGCACTGTCGCTGGAGATTGATGTGAGGAAATTCAAATCCTCAAGCAGCATTTGGAAGATTAGAGCTGTATAGGCAAGGTTCGGCTCCTATACCTATTCTAGGTGGCTCGGTATAGGTGCACTGGTGTCGACGCTCCCTAGAGGTGAGGCAGGGACACATTTTCCATTGTGAAATGCCGGAATCTTAAGTGTTCCTCTCCCATATGGCTCCCTCTTGTCTCGTGTTGAATGACATGTCCTATACATTTGTCATTGTCCAAGTGACTGCCCCCCCATCCGTTGAGTGGTGAGGTGTTAGATGGAGGCAGATCATTTCCACACAAATAAGAGATTGTGGTTTTCTAGATGCAGGATCTCTGTAGAGGGGTGTATAGAAAGAAAGGATGAATGCATTTTATTATCTCGATACACATTCATGAAACACATACATTCCTCCTAATACTATTAACCCTTGTGATGCTCTTACAATATCGTCTTGAACCACCAAATGGCGCCATCTGGTTGTGTATGATTGTATGGTTCTTTTTATTGTCATTGCTGTGTGTATTTTTTCTTTATTACTAATTTCTTTATGTTTTTTTTTTGTAGTTTTTTGTGCCTTTTAACCCTCCCGTTGTCCTCGGGGTTCAAACTCACACCTTCTGTGTATGCTGTAATATTAGGTTTAGCGCCTTCTATCTGGCACAAAGAGCTAGTGATTTGGGTCAGTTTGACAAATCATGAGGGTTAAAGATATTAGAAAACAGCAAATTAATATACCGTATACTACGTTGTATAATATATAGTAGAATATTTGTTATTGTATAGACTGAGGTGTCTAATGCTGACAACTTGATAGTAATGATAGTACCTCTGGTGCGTTTGAATCATTTATGGATTCTTGGCAATAGAGCTGTTAGTTTGACCAGTCAGGTCATGAGGGTCATGCCAAAAAGCTTAGAAACTAATATTTGGGAAGAATATTATTTTTTTTATTTTTAGATAAAAGATAGATAGATTTTTAGATATATATATATATATATATATATATATATATATATATAAA
>JAODUG010067229.1:0-13840 GCA_027564795.1 Aphredoderus sayanus
CTGCCAGGAGTAATTCCTTTAAATACACAAGAGAGGGACAGAAGTCAAGTAGAGAGAGAGAGAGAGAGAGAGAGAGAGAGAGAGAGAGAGAGAGAGAGAGAGCACAAATCGGGGGGTAGAGAGAGTGGTGATTTGTTCTCGATCGTGCAGAACACACTCTTTTTTGCTCAGCACAATGAAACCACTCTAATGCACTCAACAAGTAGTGATACTGTTTGTATGTGAAATGATAAAAACAACACAAAATTATTTCAGATAATTGAAAACAGATCTACAACAGCTTAACTAGACTAAACATTGTAATTTACAGATGTAATTTGTAGATTACCATCATTATCTAATATACGGAATATGTACAGTATGATGTGGGAGGGACTTGCAAACCTTGCTATGTAGGGTCAGGATGTTTGTACTTGGTGTGTGTGTTTGTGCGCGCGTGTGTGTGTGTGTGTGTGTGCACGTGTGTGTGTGTTTGTGTGCGTGTGTGTGTGTGTGTGTGTGTATCTATCAGGTTTCATGTGGATCTGGACTCGCTCTGCTACACTCCAGACCACTGCTGACTCAGCTTCTGTGTTTCTGCTTGCTCTGTTCTGTCTCACCTGGAAACAGAGGGAGACCAGGGTCCTCCTGGAAGATTGGAGGGTTGTTGTTCGCGAGAGACTTACGACTCACACAGAGACAGTAAAGTGGGCCTTGGTTACATACAGTAGTGTGCTTCATGAGGGGTTTTATGTTAATTTGTTGCTTTACAGTAAATTCACAACAGTATTCTGTTGTGGATAGAAACATTATAAATAGCAAAAGTGTAATATTGTCATTAACTCCAGTAGTGGCAATATTGTATCACTATCTTTGGAGGTCACAGGTCATAGGTGAAAAATATGTAGAATTGGATTTGAGTTGGGTTGATTTGGGGTGATGTGTTGAATCTAATGTGCCAGCTGGATGTTGCTGTGGCAGCATGTTGTTGCCAGGTAGAATTGTTAGAGGTACTTTGTAAATGGGTCAAGGCCAGAGACTACAGGGGTGCTCCACAGGGGGCAGTCCGAATCATTCAGTTGATTTAGTTCATTTAAATTCACTGCCCATAAATGTATCAACCTTTTCTGTTTTTTAGATTTTGAGTTTTATGTTCTTTGGAGCTGTCTGAATCCCATAACTTATCCCATAATGGTCCCACTTGAATTAGGAAAAAGTGATAATGAGGCCATTAAGCAGACACTATTATCCAAAGCGACTTAAAGCGAATTAAGTAGTATTAAAAAGGAGCTGGTAGGGATTAGGCATCTTGCTCAAGGATGCTTACAGGTAGATCAGGCATGTTGGGAATCGACTAAACTATCCTGCCCTGACAAGCAGTACTTTAGAGCATTCAGTACCACTAATATGCTTTTGGATTTTCCAGTGTCTGTGGCTGTAGACCACTGTCTACAGTGTGTAGCAAGTAGACCACTTGTGGGCTCATGAGTGTGAAGTGGAATCAGTACATGTTTTTGCCTAGAACTACACCTGTATGACTAACACTGCAGTCTCTATCTCCCCATCTCACTAGCCTTATTTGGCTCATTTCACCTTCTGTCTTCATATCGGTCTCCTCATTTCTTTTCACTCATACACACTGCCCCCCAACCCCAGCAGCCACAGTGTATAATCACAGGGAGGAGTGTATACAAGGCTGAGCTGTTCCACATGTGCAGGGTGCGTCAGTTTAAATTAGGCCTCGCTGACAAAGGGCCTTTTACACACAGGTGGATTATGGGGGGCAGTCTCAGTGTGTGTGATATTTTAGATGGACAGACTCTTACAGTGTCCTGCTGTGTTATGTAACATGGTGGTTTTCAATGTAAGATGCTTATGGGAGATGAGAGGGTGATTGTATTGAAAATAATATTTGTTTCATTTTTCTAAATAAACTGCAAACAAAAAACATGTTTTTGTGCATTCAAGAATCAAATGAGCATAGGTTGTGAATTGCTAATACTGCTATTTATTTGGGCCATGGGTCAAAAAATCTGAGATCCGACAACCTAAATAATAGAAGTTCATCTTTCAAATTTAAATTGGTGCCATTTCACTTACTTTATTTTTTATAAATGTGTTGGTAGTATTTCAGTTGAACCCAGCTGTGGGTATTATATGTGTCTATTGAATGGTAGGTCCACAGGTCAGAGACACATCCTGTTTACCCTATTTAAATCACAACCGCATGTCACCTGTCTGGGTTCATGGAATGGAGCGCACCAAATTACAAGCATTTGGGATTTGCTTTACCACCCTTGCAAAGTTTATTACATTCTCTCACCGAGTTGTCAGTTTTCATACCTACGCACGAATATCCACCCAAGGCACACAGACACACACACACACACACACACACACACCCCAACCACAATGCAGCTGCAACAGGCCAGGTTATTACTTTTAATCCATCTAATTGTTGAGCTTCATAGAACGGTTCTCAGACTGTCTTCCAACTAAATCTGTCTAATTCTGTCTGGGTGCTCTACCCCCCTCACCCACTTCTCTTAAGGATATAAACCCCTTATCTGCACCCCACCCCCGCTGCGCATGGCAGAACACTGGGTGACTTGTGCTGGGGAGTGATCTCTCAACGGCCCATAACATATTTCCCTGACGTTTTGGACATGCACTCTAATGAGGTGGCATAATGGACCACCGCTGTCCCCGGGGCCACACCAGCTCCCAGAAGACACCGCTCAGTGCTAACGAGGATGGGCAGGTTGCACAGGCGACATGGGTCCAAGCATGAAATGCATGGAAATTGAGATGCTCGTCTGACGTGGCTTAGCAGAACTGGGTTGACGGTGTCACATGTGTGCGTGTGTGTGCGTGTGTGTGTGTGTGTGTGTGAGTCTATGTGCCTTGCTTGCAACGGCACCCGTGGCCTGAAACTGGAGTGTAGACTGGAAACCAGCTCAGGGTGTTTTACAGTGTGCGTGCGTGTGTGTGCGTGCGTGTGTTCCAGCTATGGTCTAATAACAGACACTGTGCTCCGGTACAGGATAATGAACTTGCTCAGGCTTTGTGGGCACGGTGGCGGTCGGAACCACAAGCAATGCTGGTTTTACATGCCCAGGACGGTGGGGGCGGGGAGGCGGCCTGGCTGGCTCGTTGTGTGGCTGCTGGTCGCTGATAATCCGCACTTGCAAATCCTTCGTTTAGTCAAATTATTCTGGGCCTTAAAGCCCCCATTGTGGCTGCTGGTTGCTGCCCCCCTCCCACACACACACACACACACACACACACGCACTCAGTAGAACAACAATGCCACCATTCACAGCCACTCGCCACCGCCGACGGGCAATTTCAGGTGTGAATTGGGTGTACAGCCCGGGCTTATATTAAATGACCTGCGACGTGACCCCAGTGGGGGAGGGGTTCATTGGGGGGGCAGGGGAGACACAATAAGAGAGTGTGTGAAATTGTGTACGTGGGAGATAGAAGAGGAGCTCTGCCATCTCTGGGCCTGTGATGGACACTTGGGGCGAGGCTGTGTGTTGGGCATGAAGCATGGAACGCAAGGAAACGGTGAGAGAGAGGCAAAGAAAGACGCCTTCTTTGCCCCCGATATCCTGTCCCTCCACCCTCCCCTCCCCTCCAACCCCACCCCCCCGCCAGTAACGTGCTTTCAACCATAGCTCCTTGGCTGGCTGGCTTGGGTGGGTGAGCGCTGTCGTCCAGTTCCTTTGATGGGAGTCTGCAGCGCGGCCAGAGGCCTTTGGAAATGGCCAGCTGGGCGGAGGGGGCCCTAGCTCTGGGGCGCGCAGCTTTGATGTGCCAGGGCCTGGGGAGGCCGGCTAACATGCTGCCCTGCACCGCTCTGTCAGTGGCACAGCTGCGCGGCTCGCTCTGCTGGCCGGCTGTCAGGCTCACCTAGTCCACTGCATACACGTCTGTACCTGCAGGAACAGGTGCTAGCACCTGTGGGGTGTCTGTCCAGCCGCCATTGATAAACTGGCTAGGCCTCACGCGCACGCACACGCACGCACACACACATCCACTTACACACCTGAATGCCACTGAATGTTATTCAAAATAAGACGGTATTCAAAAGGTGTACCAGCCATGTAATCATCATTTTCCTTAAGGTTATTTTGAAGACAAGGGTAGCTGGACTATTGTGTGCATGGACCTGATTTACAGATGCAGTTGTCACAGAGTAGTAGTGGTATTTACTGGGCAAAACAGGCCCTTTATATGTCACCATAGTGTGAAGGACTATACAGTAGGGGCATCGTTCTAAATAGATTCAGTTTCAAATGTACAGCATATCTCGATAACTATAAATTAATATGAGGCAATGTAATGTACTTTTGGCCCTTGGGTCTTCGGGGTGTAGAGTTTCACCGTATTGTCTGTCAAGCAGCCTGCAGGGGAAAACATGGCTGTTTTCTTATTCTCAATGTCTACATAAATGTGCCATTGGGATTTTTCTGCGTTCGCCTCTTGCCAAGTAGAATCTGTTTTCCCCACAGCTGCACAAAACCATTAAAAAGAGACCATGTGTCCTAACCTGTTAGGTTTCACTAGCGCTCAACCTTGGCTCAACTCTCTGCCTGGAGAGAAGTTTCAAGGCCAGGATTGTTGACACTTAGCTCAGCGCACAGCCATCCTCGCAGTTAGAAACACCATGGATTCATTGGCTGGCGGCATTTGAGAATATTAAACAACAGCATTGGTATTTCTTTTGTACTTGCTACTGACGATTTCAATTCAATGGGTATTGGTGGAATATTCCATAGGCTGTTGCAAAGACACTGTATTATTATAGTGCGATAACCTCAGCAACCACTTTCTCTCCAAAATAAGATGTACTTTGGGGGTGGGGTGGGGGTTGTAACTTGAGTCCCTTTTGGAGAAATGTATGTTACTGCTACAGAGTAAGATTTCTCGATGACAAGATGAACAATTCAAAAAGTAAGCCAAGTGTCATCATGTTACTCATTGGATGTAGGGCTGCAGTATGGTTTTTGACATTTTGTTACATTCAAAGAGCTGAGAATGTGCTGAAGGGAAGGACAAAAAGATTATGTGTGGTTTATCATACTCACAAAACATTGCGAATGGAAATATAACTTAATGTTCTAGATTGAGAAAAGGTTTTCGACCAAATGTGTCATCAGTTTAGAGCCAACAGTTGGCTTATGTTTGTTTTTATTCAGGACCACTGAATGGCACCAAATTGTTCGAGCTAAGAATGGAGGCTATGTGAATGAGAGGAACCATCAAGAATGACTACCGCTATAGCACTCTTATATTCCTGGAAGACCAGCTTGACTGAGAGGGAAAATGAGTAGGTTGAGGTATTCTCCAGATGTATGTTGACACTGTTGGGTTCCTCCCCACCACTAAGGCTGGGTCTTCCACAGTCAAGCAGACATTGCATGGATTAATGACTCTCCTCCTCTCCACTATGGCCCCAATCCACCACAATGGAACTACAGACAGACACTAATGACTAATCACCACTCCTCCCCCACCTCAAACACATGCGTGCAAACACACACACACCTTCCCTGGGTTTCTCAATTGCTAAAATCAACATCCGTATGAGGGATTCTGGTACTGGGGTTATTAATTTGAGCAAGTAGAGGCAAAATATTTTGTGTGAAAAGTATTCCAGCGTGTAGTTGTGTGTTGGCTCAAAGCTATGGTAGACAGTACATAATATAAATTGGCAGCCACTCTGGTTAAGCTGTCATATTATTTAGTCATTTTAGCCATTGTCTTGTCCATGATGGCATACAATAGTGTCTATTTGTTTTATTATTTATTTTTCCTAAAACATAAACTGCATCACTTCGTGTGTACCGATATGTTTTGCTTCACTGTATCTGCAAATTCAAGATCCAACAGTCCCCTTCAATTGTTTTTACAGGGATAACCAAACCTCTCCCCCTGGCCTCAACAGTAAATACAATTCCCTCCAGAACACGTTTATCTGTGTATTTAAAGGTGAGTGTAAGTGATTGTAAGCTAATACACCTTTTGTCAACTACTAACGGTTTGCTGGCTGCCTGTTCTGTGCACACTGTGTTTCTACACAGCTGTCTAAATGGGAATGTACAGCACTGTATGCGAAGCGGTGCAGACCGCAGCACACAACACTATCCTAGCCTTGGCAATGCGAGTACAAGTTGGTGGGTGGAGCACCCTGAGGCATTAAAGTGTTTTTGTTTTGATGAGATCACAGTCTTTCTCCAGCAGCACCTACCTCAGCAGTAAACTCATGCAGCTTTTTGTTTCTGTTGTTGTGCAACATAACACACTGACCTGAAAATGCATAAACTTTAGATGTATACACATTTTCTTTTATAATTATGGTTTATTTATTTCTTCAGAAGCTGAGTCATTGCAGTTAACAACACAATGCAGAAATAGCTATAATTGTCAGTAAGAGTCATCTCTTTATAGGCCTGTGTTAATTAGATGGCCTTGGTTTGACCTGCGTGAGCCAACCGCTATCTGCAACACATGTGCGCCTGGTTAAGTGAAGGTTGTATTCTTTGCCTGCATAGTCAAGAAGACAACATTCCCTTGCTGCTAGTTTGACCACTCACCCCTATCTGACTCGCACGTGTGGTTAGTCACCATGGCAACGTGCTGAAAAGCACGCTTCCTGAGACTTTGTTGTTTTTGCGGAAGCTGGCGTGCCTCGGCATTGTAACCTAGATATTATTTTTAGTCTGCCAGCGATTGCCCAGTGTGTGTTGATTTAGGATGTGACCTGATTGACTTATAGAAATGCACCCCCCCCCTCCACACACACACACACACACACACACACACACACACACACACACACAGCCGCACAGACATATGCCTGGATACACGTGTCTATTTAGTATATGATATACTGCAGATCCAATCAGTTGATGCTCTGCATTTGTTAATGCCCAGACATCTGACAGAGGCAGTACAGTCAAGACGAATAATCATTCAGTCAATCTTTATTTATTTAACACTTTTCATACAAATACATGTAACACAAAGTGCTTCACACTACAAAACCATTAAAAATAATACTTTGAAAACAACAACAATGTTATAATACCACCCTATCAACCCAACCCTCCAACCACAAACAAGCACCTGGGAAAACAGAAAATCAAGCCGACACATCCGGAGTCCCATCCCCGCCATCCCGGAAACACTAAAACCTTGGGACCCTAGACCACTCCCCAACCACTTCCATCTCAGTCAGAAAAAGGGAAAACCAAAGACACTGAAGCCCCACCCACGGCAGCGACAAAAGTGCCACCCGATTAACAGTATCAGCATGTGAGAACACATTTGTTGCTCAGCTTGTCAGTCGTGTTGTTACCATGTTACCCTCCTTCTCTCACTCTGTCTCACTCTAACTGGAGAAATAGCAAGGGGTACCAGTCAGTCACAAAGTTCTAGTGACATCCAAAACAAAGCCTACAGTACAACAATGTGAAGGAACAATGTAATGTAATAGTGGAACTTCACCTACATGTTGATACAGGTAAATACAAACACAGCATAAACAGACAAATAAGAAATGGAGAATAAATCATATCCCGCCCCGCACCCCACCCCCATGCAGTAATAACCGTCTGACAGGGGGAGCATGAAGGTCATGGTCATTAGGTGATAAAGGCCAGAGAGCCACAGCTGGTCTAGCCAGATGGAGTACATGATGAGTTCTGTGAGTGCACTAGAAACTTAGAACACCCTAGCCCTTCCCCACATGCATGCACACACACACACACACACACACACACACACACACACACACACACACACACACACACAGCCACCTGGGTCCACAGGGGGAAAGGCGGGGAGTCTTTTGATAATACAGAAGTGTGACTGAGTAGATGTAATGTGTGTGTGTGTGTGTGTGTGTGTGCATGTGTGTGTGCATGTGTGTATGCTTGTGTGTGTGCTTGTGTGTGCGTGTGTGTGTGGCACATGAGCCCGTCCTTACTCGCCTGACAGCCCCAGGGGCATGCACACACTTGCACACACTCACACACACACACACACACACACACACATGCACACAATCACACACACAAGCACACGCACCAACACAAACACACACACACACACACACACACACACACACACAAACTTCAATCCCTTTTTGATGAGATTGCAGCTTTTTGATCCTTGGTGGCTCACACCACCAGATCAAGCCTTGACTTCTAACAGAGAGGTTCCCCCTGTGTTCAGTACGACTTCTCCTCCCTGGCTGTTTGACCTATGTGACCCCCGCCCTCCTGTCGCTATAGTTACAATAGTTTGTGGCTGAAATAGTTTGCTCTGTAGTGCTCTAATATGAAGGCTCTATAAGTGTCCATGAATTTATAAACTAGTGCACAATGCAATGGAACATGTGGTGTACAGCAACAGTACATTGTGATATAAATACCATAACTGCACATTTCCTCACAAGACAGAAGAGCGGTATCCTTGTTTTTCTGTGTCCCATGTGCTTTTTTTATTAATATAATTGTCATCTATGGTATACAAGAACAAAATTTGACAATTGAATTTGTATCTGTTCAGCTGTGGTTTGCTTGAGGGTGAGCTCAATAACACATTAAGAACACATTTCACTGCTGTTTATTTGAATTTGAGAATAGACCATGGATTAGACATAAAATAACAGTTGATTATACAATGCTACATCTGTCAAGGGTGATGCAAACATATGATTGACGGGTATACAATGTCTCAACGTGTTTACTACTGTATGTTTACACAGCTTTAATATTATTTGCTGGTAGAATGCCTATTTTCCTTAGCCTCGCAAGATCAGGATGGTTTCAGCAAAAGGCTTCAGTTTCAGTTCAGTTTGATTTCGCCTGCGAGAGTCAGTCTGTAGAGGCAAGAAATTTGATAAATTCTGTCCGGTAAATCCTAAATTTAGTATGTGACCAATAAACGTTGTACTGGTAGCTACGGCCGTAGTTTACTGTAGGTGTGATGAGCGTAAACCACTCGAAAACAACATTGGCGGTTCTTACAAATAGACAGAAGATTCAGCGTATCCCCTGCCAAGTATTTTTTGATATGTTTCGATAAATGGCTCCCAGATGGTTGTGTGCATAGAACTATATATGGTTGTGTGTGTAACAACCATCTGGCATATCAGGTTATATTTTGCTTGTTCTGAATAACATGTTTTGTACTGTCTGTCTATATTGTAATTATGAGTTTGACTCTTTCCCTTAGGCTTACCAATACAGGATGACCATTTTGTTTTGCCACGTTTCACCGTTGACCTTATTTAGATGAAGCTGCTTTCTGTGAAATTTAAATACTCTAATTTACAGAACAGAATATCAGGTCCTGACATCAATCTCTGCTTTGGTTTTTGGACAAGAGCGACCCATCAATTTATAACAAAGCCAAACATAAACCATAACACAATACCCATATAAGTGTTCCTCGCTCAGGAGAGAAAAGCCCAAGAATCCCACAGAAAATATAATAAGTAGTGACGGTTTGTCTTAAGACCTCGCTTTTTTATTTTTCCGACATATTGTGTTTGTGTAACATCCAGCTTTTCCTCCAACTCCTGCCAGAATTTGATTCTCCCAAACCTCAAGTATTCTTTAGTGGGCTTTGTGTTGTTTTGCAAAAATAAAAAGAAAAAAGATACAAAAAGGGCAAAGCAGAGTAGCTCCACATTATATTACTGAAGCTTTACTCTGTACACAAATTTAAAAAAAGAATCAAGCACTCCTCTCGCAGGGAACTCTACAAGGAATTCTTTCAGCCTCATTTGCATTGATATGAAATTTGGACAGAAATCCAATAAGGTACCCAGTTGCCCCCCACGCCTCCCCCCCTTCCCCCCCCCTCCAGTACGCCCTGCAGACAATTAGGGGGTCACTAGACAACCATAAAGGATGGCCCCCAGGAGTCTCCCCCGCCGCGGCCAGGAGTAGACGCCTGGCGTCGACTGAGAGCAGGGCCCAACCGGTGCTCATTGTCTCTGCTATCTGTCGCCGCACAAAGAGCCGTCTCATTCTGCTGGACGGGTGTCAGGAGTTCAGCCTTTATCGCCGTGACCTGCGCTTGACCTCACGGGGGAGGCTGGAGACAAGAGAGAGTGAGAGGCAGAGAGAGGTCTCTGCAAATGAACCCCCGACTGTGGCCGCTGCTTCTTTTAGCTTCCTCTCTTGATAAAGAAAACAAGTGTCACATACACTGTAAAAAAATATTAAATAATACTTAACCCTCATATTCACTTCCACATTAGTTTTTGCAAAGTAGGGACATAATTGGTTTAAACTCAAATAAATATGTTAGAAAAAACATGGACGCTGTGTATTCTTCATTAAGTAGCCTACTGTACCACTGTGAACAGCCCACATCTCAGCTCATAATCATGTAGTTAATCTTTAAATGATCATACATTTGAATGTTGCGGTTTTAAATTAAAGTTTATTCCCTCTGGTCAAATCAAAGCTAAATAAAATGTATTGTTGCATAAAAAAAGGTTTTACAGTATACTCAGATACAGAAATACAGTTGCTATGCAAAAAGGCGTATCTTTATATCAGTTGTACTGTAAACCTGCAGTGCACAATGAAACTAGATCGGTGAAACCTGCCATGCCTCACACTGCCTGTGGGGCCTCTAGGGAGTTAAAGTAGTACAGTACATATTAACGTGCCTTAACAACAACAATGTTTATTGTTTTCCAGGCGAGGCAGGCAGTCACCTGCAAAGAGGAAGCCACTGGTGCAAGAAGGCATAATGTAAATTAAACAGCTTGCAGTGTTAAACCCGGTGTGCGAAGGTCAGCGGGAAAATAACAATCCACTTCACTGTGCATGTACATTAGAAGCATTCAGTATGTATCATCCAGTCTCACGTATGTCACAAACGTTTTCTCACACAGGTTCACATAAAAGATCATTCAGTCGGGACCACTATATCAAAGAGAATATACATTTCCATTTGCAATTAGTTATATTTGGAGGTATGACTCCATTCTGGGCCCAGCAAAAGACCCCCCCATAGGGTACAAAACAGAGCAAACATCAATAACAACACCATTAGGTATACACCATATTAGAGGATGTGCCGAGAATGTGTAGGCTAAGGCTGTTGTTATAAGGCACCCTGAACGAGTTCAGCCAATTGCAATGCGCTCAATGAGATCAGCTGAGCAATCAGCTGTGATATAAAATGATGATTGAGATTATGGCCTGGGCTTGACTTCGTGGCCTGCCTGAACTAACAGTATGCTCAATTACACACACGCATGCACGAGCAGACACACACACACACACGCACACACACACACACACACACACACACACACACACACACACGTCACATTATCAGCCCAACCATCGAAATACTCTTGGTCATCATCATCGTCATCATCATCTCATCATCATCATCATCACTCTAAGGTGTCCTGGCTCCTCTCTTGGGTGATGTGCTGAGCTGATCTCTGTGACTGAACTTGAGTTGCCTTGTAACACGAGGCGATCCCTGTAATATACTGTGACGAGAGATACGTAGTAACTTGTGTATGTGATGCCTGCTGATGTGACTAATACATTCTGCTTATGCCTCAGCTACTATTGACAAATTCCTTCAGCTAAAAGCGTCTGCTGAGCAGGAACGGAAATGTCAATTAAAGCTGCCGTCTGTCAATCCAGTAGTACAGATGTCACCTAAACCCTCAGCATTACACTGTTTTGGTTTAATTCCATCGGGGGGGAACCCTGGCTAACTTACAGACTCCCACCAGGAAAACACTCTGGGTTAGCTCCCCACCGAATGGGCAGCAGATGACACCCCAGTGCTGGTCTGGGGTCAGCACGCTGTCTGCGTATTGTAAAAACATTCCACAACTGCCTGAGCAGAGCTGACACCTTGTCAGTCACAAAACACACACACAGCACTTCTGGCTTGTGAGCGTGAGGTCGCACACACATCGGCCTACAGTAGGCAAACACACGCGCACGTGCGTGCGTGTGCGTGCAGGAAGGTTGCCAGCCTTCAATAAGCCACTGTGTGCGCAGGGAAAATGCGTGTGTGTGTGTCTGTCGTCATACTACTGTGTTTTTTTGTCTGAAAATATTGCCACGTACAGGTGTGTGTGCGTGCGTGCGTCCTATGCAGGTGTTTGTGTTCCACAGAGCAGCCAGCCACATCAGCAAGTGCCTCTTCACAGCTGTCACAGCTTTACACCTACCTGCACTCATTTCGCGTGCTTTAGCAAGTGTGTGAGTGTGTGTGCTTGCGGAGCAGAATGTCACCATAAATCTGTCTTCCCGTACTCTGTGTGCATTCGTTGCTCGTTTTTCTCTATCCCTCACGCTCTTTTGCCATCTTGTCTCTCTCTTTCTGTTCTGTCCTACCCTGCAGAAAGGAAGCACTGATGTGAATGACAGGTGTGTGAAAGAGAGAGAGAGAGAGAGAGAGAGAGAGAGGGGGAGAGCGAGAGAGAGAGAGCGACTGTGTTATTAAGTTTGTGTTGAGTTTGTGCACAGATAGACTTGCATGTCTGACTGTGTTGAGCATCTTGTGCTGAGTGTGTGTACTGTATGTGCACATGCTGCGTGTTGCGTGAGGGTGTGGGGGGAGCACCTTCTCTGTCAGTTTTGACACAGGAAGTCGACTGTTGTGGTGACGCTCAGTGCCAACGGAAACAACACGTCCCTGCACAACCCCCACCCCCGTCCTGTCAAAATGTCAGCTTTGCTGGAATGAATACAGCTACGGCTGCAGCTACATATTGATGATGTTTACAGTGGGGTGTTTTTATACCCACTAAAACTATGACTCTGCCACATGAAAAGCAAGCGCTGTTTGATTTTACACAACCACAATAGGGGGGGGGGGAAATGGCATTTATTAAAGCAAACAGCTGTGGCAGCAAGTAATGGCAAGTTGTTTTCTTTAAGCTTTTATTTCACATTTTGTGTTTTATTGACTTTTGTCTATTATTTATCATTTGGTGCTTTGTAATTGTAACCATTGTTTTGAAGAGTGGACAATAACAGGCCTGTATATGTGAAGCCTTTTTGACAGTGCACTCCCCCTGTCGATCGATCACAGCTTTTGACTTTCATGGTGAACTGGGGAGAGGAAAGCCAAAACACAGCCCCATCTCTGCCAAGGCTCCTGTGCTCTCAGCGTCATTCCCTCTTTCTCTCCTGCCTTTTTGGGCGTCTGAAAGGGGGTTGTCCTCTGCACGCTGGAACCCACTGGGCTAAAAGTCCCTGGGTCCGATACAGGAGGAGTCTGCTGCTAATTGCCACTAGTTTCACCTTGAAATCCCACTTGGTCTCAGGGTACACTTGACTGGAAGTAGCTACTGTAGGTCGTTAGCCGGTGCTGGGCGTGTAAGGTCCACAAATGAGTGTCACTGGGAACGGAGAGCGGCACCCCGTTAATATATAGCTCGATTTGTCCCCTGAATGAGCACTGTTGGCTTTTTGGCTCCACATACGTTGGGCCGTGTTTGTGCTAGTGTAAACGCCATATTGACCCAGGCTTGACTGAAGTGGTGTTTGCGTTGAATGCAGAATGAGCTTCAGTGCACATTTCTGCACAGAGGGGATTTGAGGGTAAGGTGTTATTAATCCTTCTGCAACATCGCAGCATATATTTTGGCAGAAAAGTGTTTTTCTTTTTACGATCCAACAGCCTTAATCTTCTCGACGTCACCGTTTCTTTTTTCTTCATCGGTCCTCTACTGTACAGAACGTTTAGACAAGGCTCCTTTGGCCTGTAGGCCAATGGAAAAGTCAACACTCCCCAAAGAAAGAGTGTGTGTGTGTGTGTGTGTGTGGGGGGGGGGGGGGGGGGGCCG
>JAODUG010067249.1:0-13839 GCA_027564795.1 Aphredoderus sayanus
GCCCTACCTGAACCCTCTGTCTGCCCTACCTGAACCCACTGTCTGCCCTGCCTGAACCCTCTGTCTGCCCTACCTGAACCCACTGTCTGTCTGCCCTACCTGAACCCACTGTCTGCCCTACCTGAACCCACTGTCTGTCTGCCCTACCTGAACCCTCTGTCTGCCCTGCCTGAACCCACTGTCTGCCCTGCCCTACCTGAACCCTCTGTCTGCCCTACCTGAACCCACTGTCTGCCCTGCCTGAACCCTCTGTCTGCCCTACCTGAGCCCGTCGTCTAGCCGCGCTGCAGCATGTACGATCTTTAGTCTCCAACCGTCATGACCTCAGACACACCCCAACCTTGCTTACCACAATGACCTGTGTGAGCGTGTGTGTGTGTGTGTGTGTGTGTATGTCTGTGCTTGTGTCTGTCAGTCTGTGTGTGTGTGTGTGTGTGTGTGTGTGTGTGAGAGATGCCTTGACATGTTAATATGCTGCCCTGACCTTCTGTTATGTAAAGGTACGCTCCTGTCTTTGTATCTGGCCCAGTGGAGAAATGGGGAAGAAAACACAAAGCTAGAATATGAAAGGTTGTACGACATTGTGCAGAGGAAACATGTCAACAAATGCTCTTCGGACAAATGTTAACAGCCAATCACGAGAGGGATGCAGAGGTGGTGGTGGGGGGAGGGGGGGGGGTGAATCAGGTGGTTTTAATATTACATAATTTTAAACAGGCAAGGGGTCGTAGTGTCTTTTGAATTCGATAAATTGGGTCAAATGGATAAATTAAGGGCATTTTGAATGAGCTCGCACAATTGGCTGTGTTGTATATGTTCCCCTGAGCACTTTTCCTGTACAATTTTGTTTTTGCTAACATGAGTATAAACTCATGTAAAGTAAAGCGTACAGTATGTGTCAGTGAGCCTAATGTAGTGATAGAACTTGATTTATTTATCTGTCTATATACATTGCTGATCTTATATACTCAATTTTAAGTGGAAACATATTATTGCCACTTCTGTTATGCTTGAAGGTTTAGAGGGAATGTTTGCTTGGTACTAAGTACTACAATGCAGGCTATGTGAAGGTCTGGGACATTTACTGAAAGTCACTTTAAGACACTGGCTGGGCAGGAATCTAGATTGGACTTCTGGTTATGATTAATTAAAGCAAAGAGATTATATTAACATTGTTTCATATTTTCAACATAACCAACAAAAAGAAAAGAAAAAAAACACCACAATGTTTTTCTCCTACTGACGAGCATGATGTAGAAGATATAGCTCTTACTTAATAGAACTCTATTTTCATCCAAAAACCTGCTTTGGTCAGCATAATCCATAGCATCATTCTGACAGCTTTATAAAACGACAATGAGCGCCACTCCAGACACAATCGTGCACATGCAGAGTGCCGTCACATTGTGACTTTAAGAGTACATTTTATTGGTTGTAATGATTGTTTTGATAACTTGTGCTGACTAGCGCACGTTTTTGAATGACAACGGTGCATTGGCATCTAAGGCAAGGGCCATATCTAATCTTCTGTTGGCTAGAAGGATGAAAGTAAACAGTGGGAGACTTCATAATAAAATATTTTTAAATTACACCGGCCATATTGTTGAAGACTTATTTCAAATCATGTGCCAGTCCAATGGTGTGTGAAAGTAGTCAGGACATTTTGTCATATTTAACTTAAATATATATTTAATGCTGGAATCTGTGTGCATTTCACATTCTACTATACGTTTTCTATGTAATTTTAACATGAAAGGGCTAAGCATTTTGTCGTGTGCAAATTAGATTATGATTGTAGATGTGTGTGTATATATGTATATGTAACCTGAGTTTTTGCTTTTTGCTGCCCTCTTGAGCAACCCCTGTACATAACGTTTATTTATTTCATATTAAATTAGTGTGAGTGAATGAGTGAGTGCAACCAGGGATTATGGGGATTGTTGATTTTAAAATGCATGCATGTTTTTGTACCTTGTAACATTGACCAAACAGATGGTAGCCTAATGTTGTGTCCCATGTTGTGTGAAGGTTGACAAGTTGTTCACACAGGTGATTGACAGATGGGATTTACAGGCTCTCTTTATTGTCCACACAACTTGAATCTTTTTTGCCTTAGATTTCTCTCTTGCCCTTTGTTGATGCCTGGGCCAATGACTTTTGTTGAACAAACGGCTTGTTTTTCTCCTGGAAAAAGCAGCCTGCTCATTAAGGTGAGAAAGCATAGAAATGGAGGAAAACATGGTTGGATGGCATATGTGATGGTTTTTCCAGTGATGGTTGAAAGCACCAGTTTAGGACTGTAGTGTTCACAATGGCCTCAGCACAAACAAGATAGATAATGACCCTGTCCTTTGCTTGGTAGCTGAAAAAATGTTTTGCACCCATTTACCACTACACAAAGTGCATGTTTTGGAGAATAAAGTCCATTACTTAAGTACATAAATGTGTGAATTCATGTGATGATGCTGATGGTATTGTTTTCTATTTTTTATTTTGCTACAGCACATAGTGCAGCAAAAAAGAAAAATTGGTGAATTATCTGCTCACTCTACACTGGTGTTCCACAAGGATCTGTGTTGGAACCCTTAAGCCTTGTTCATATTACAACATATGCCCGCTACTTCAGGCGGGGAAGTAGTCATCGCAACGCATGAAGATGGAGGTCATGTAGTTGCTCTGTCTGCATTTAGATGCCATCATGATAACACTGCTGATTCTTATCATGATCAAGCAGTTGAAATAATGCTTTGTTACAGGGTGCTGATATTCATTTAAAATGTCACATCAACCATTTTAGTAGGCCTATTACACAGATCAGTAGTGTAAAACATTATATCACATGTTGCGTTTTACTGAAATTAAATATTTTTTGTAGTGATGTTATATGAACGAAGCAGTGAAGCCGACGAAATGTTCTTATAATTCATCATATCACATGGATGGTAGCAAGACCTTTATTGAACCACATTCAGATCCCTACTGACACCATCTACTACATGTAAGTTGCTTTGGATAAAAGCATCTTGCCAAATGCTGTAAATGTAATACTTGCCTACAGTTAAATAACAAACAAATACATAAAGAAATAATGAATAAAGAAATAAATACACAGAAATGACAATTAAAAACACACAAAACCATACACAATCAGATGGCGCCATCTGGTGGCTCAATAAGATATAATAAAGACAACAGGAGGGTTAAGTGTATTCAAAAAGATGCAAAACTGCAGCAACGATTTTCCTCTTGAGTAAGCTATTACATCACATATCAAACATACAGATTTCTTTTGTGGTGTTCAATTAAACTTTGCGCTGTCTGTTTTCACTTGATATTTGTTGTTTATTCCTTCTTTCCTGCTTGAAAATACACAATACAAAACAATACAATACAATACAATGCATTGTATTGTAATGCAATGACTTTGTCTATTTAAGGGTTATTTTTCATGGAATTTATTTTTTCATGTTTTCCAGTGTTTTTGCCATTGGGTGTCTGGGACAAAACAGATACACCTGATATCAAAATAAATAAGAATCAACCTTTAATCTAAACCCATATTTAACAACTTTCATTAGGTCTGCAAATCTCAAAGTGACCTCTTGGGGGCGACATTGCTCTTGTTCTCTGAGCGTTCTCTGATAAACCTGCTGTGTGGCGACCCGTGAGATTAGGGATACTGTTTAAATCAAGTAGGCCAATAATACAATAAAATGTAGGCTATCGTTTGTAGTTCAGTGCATTATTCTGTGCCAACCGTGTCACCGCCACCTGTGTCTCGAACCATGTCTTTTCTACCTTAAACTTGTAAATGCTCCCCTTAAGAATTTTAGTATCTCCGATTAAAGATTACTTTTCGTCCACGACCCACACACACACACCAACACACCGTATACGTGTGATGACGCACGCTCACACGCACACACACAATCATGCATTCCAGCTTGATCACCTGACCCGCATTTGGAGTCACGTGACTGATATTCCATCCTCGCCATTTTGCAATGTGGTAGACAGATGCCACTGTTTTATTGCTAACCAACAGAATAAATCGTTTATGTGTTGAGTCCAAAGACCGTCGCACGTTTCCGGATCAGTGAGTAAAACTGCTATTTCGACAAAAAATATAGTGGAGCGATCGTCATCCATTAACTGAACATATAAGTATAATGCCATCGCTCAACCATGTGTGCTACTGTTAGATGTCTGTGTGTGGATGGCAGTCTGCAAGCCATGAAGCTAACTGGCTAAGAAAGACTGCCAAAATCCCTATTAATGACCAGTTATCCCATTCGTATAAAGCCTTCCAGTGGTCCAAGCTACACAGAGGTGCTATTGTCCGGTGGCTTCCATCATCCTGACTTAAAAGTGGAATTGTACCTCGCTCTCTCGGGCCAAGCCTGCTCTGACCTATGAGCCTGGGACTGTCATTCATGTAGGCTACTCGGGAATGGGTGTGAAGGGCATATTTTTAGACCCTGACATACACAGTCTGTCTGTCTGTCAGTGCCCTTAACAGCAGCGACTTCATGCAGTGCCACTGCAAGAAGTGGAGTCAACATTTGCTAAATCGATATTAGACTTGAACTGCTAACTGAAATGATTTGATTTATTTTGTTGATTTACTACAAAGCATTGGACAACCCATTAAGAATAGGCGCAATCACTTATCATAATGAAACCGTCATTACTTTTTTCTTTAACACGTAGCCTATATATAATATTTACCTGCTTTTAAAAAAAACGTTTTTCTGCATTAATATATAAAAACTTAAGACTGGACTTGCAATAAATATGATATCTTGCAATAAGATGTCATATTGCAGAAGTTAAAGAAAGAGGAAGGTTGTTTGAGGTCAGAAAGTGTGGAATTCATGAATAATATAAGGGAAACCTAACCACAGGATGATTAGTTGGTTCCACATTTTGGCCATGGTTGTAAACACATGGGAGATGTTGATATTCACATTACACTTTGTGCTAAAATAAATACTTTGTACCTGCATTTTAAACCCAATGTTTTTATCCTAAATGGGTGGAAACTGAATGATTTGGCTGCTTGAGGCAAATCAAACATCTCATTGTAATGCTAAGTATGATGCTCCATCTCTATTCCAGTTCTTAAGTAAATAAATGTCAGCCATTGCTTGCTGCCCGATTTGCGTTTCGTCATATTTTATTATTCATTGACTTTTCAGGGATTTAGAATAAAAGTGTCTAACCTATTCTTCTAATAGGCAGTGTGAAATTACCAATACAAAACGGCCAATTTCCTAGAAGCTGGCTTCACAACCCTTTGCTCATTACCAGTGACTCTATAAACAATAGGTTTACACTAGACAGGATAGTCTACTGGCATGGGTGTTTGACTACCAGCCAGAATGTCATGGGTTCAAGCCCCCGAGCTGGCTACTTGTAAGCATTCTTGGGCAGGATATTTAAGCCCTACCTTTCACCTTATGACATTTTACCCTTTTTTTAATATAATTGAATCTTGGTTCTCTCTTTTGCAAACCACAGATGTTCTTGTAATCCCTTTACTGTAGAGCACTTTGAGCTGCAATTATTGTATGCAAAGTGATATATAAATCAAGTTTTAGTTTCATTATTACCTGCTACCTAATACTGTAAATACAATCATTGTAATTCACCTTGTATTACATTACATTTTGGATAAATTCCAAATTGTAATTTTGTCCATACAAATATTTCTGCACGCACACACGCACCAATGGTGGTGTCATCCACCAGGAGCAGTTAGGGTTAGGTGTCTTGCTCAGGGACCCTTGTTCAGGAGTTAAGCGGGGTTCCAACCATCGACTTCTGTATCACCTGTCGCCTTGATCTCTACCCACTGGGAGTGATCTTCTGGACCCCTGGACCCTGGTCTGGTCGCCCTGACCCCCATTGACCCCTAACATGCCCCCACTGACCCCCATTGACCCCTAACATGTCCTATCTGACCCCCATTGACCCCTACCATGCCCCCACTGACCCCATTGACCCCCAACATGTCCTATCTGACCCCCATTGACCCCCAACATGCCCCCCCTGACCCTGTCTGTCCTCCGCCAGGTGATGGAGGAGCCCCGCGAGGTGGTCGTGCTCACGGAGGGGCCCCCCCCCCAGGGGCTGCAGCAGAGGCAGGCGGCGGCCGCCGACTCCCTCATCCAGGTGATCGAGAAGCTCAGCAAGATCGTGGAGAAGAAGCGCCCCCGGCCGCGCAGTGCCCTGGCCGGCCACAAGAGGGCGCTGCCGCCGGCCGTCCCGGGCGACGGCCCCCCGCCCCGCGGCAGGGCCCGGCCCGGGAGCCCCCCGCCCCCCTCCCCCTCCCCGCCTCCGCGCCCGGTCGCCGCGGTGACCTGCTACCAGTGCAGCCTGTGCCTCCACCTGGCGCCCACGCTGCCGCTGCTGCGGCTCCACCTGCGGCAGCACGACGAGCAGCACAGCGACCTGCTGCTCATGTGCTCCGAGTGCCGCTTCACCTCCCGCCACCAGGCGGAGCTGGAGGCGCATGTGCGCCTGCACTTCGCCGACGACGGTGACCCCGGCGACCGCGGCGACGACCCCGGCGACGGGAGCGGGGAAGGGCCGCCTGAGCCCGCGATGGCCTCCCCCGGCCAGCAGGGGCAGCAGAAGCAGTGGTACAGCTACGAGGAGTACGGCCTGTACCGCTGCCTCATCTGCAGCTACGTGTGCAGCCAGCAGCGCATGCTGAAGACGCACGCCTGGAGACACGCAGGCCTGCTGGACTGCTCCTACCCCATCTTCGAGGGCGAGGACGGGCCTCCGCCCGCCAGGAGGGAAGCCGCGGGCTCCTCCGCCGGTCCCCCGGCTAGCCATGCTAGCCATGATAACCCCAGCAACCATACTAACCATGCTAACCCCGCCAACCATGCTAGCCATGATAACCATGCTAACCCCACCAACCATGCTAACCATGATAACCATGGTAACCCCGCTAGCCTGCTGGTGCTCTCCCCGCTCCTCCGCGGGCTCCCCGCCTCCTTCCGGCTGCAGCTGTGCGCGCCGCTGGCCGCCAGCGAGGACGACAAGGAGGGCGTGGCCAAGCAGCTGCTGGCGGCGGCTGAGGACAAGGGGGAGGAGGGGGGGGAGGGGGCGTACCCCGTCAAAGAGGAGCCCGTGGTGGAGGTGCAGGTGACGGCGGACGACGCGGAGCTCTGCGGTCGTCCCGGCAACGCGCCGGCGGCCGACAGCCTGCTGTCGTCGGCGCAGAAGATCATCAACAGCGGCCCCAACGGGGCCGGGCACCTCAACGTCATCGTGGAGCGGCTGCCCTCCGCCGAGGACGGCGGCGTGGCGGACGGCCCCGCCTCCGCGCCCCTGCTGCTCGCCCCGGGCCTCGGGGGCGCCGGGACACCGCCCGAGCCCACCGCCGCCCCCCCGACCCCACCCGCCGCCGGCCGCACGAGGACCAACTCCGAGTCCCTCCGCCTGCACTCGCTGGCGGCCGAGGCCCTGGTCGCCATGCCGATGGGGACCCCGAGCTGCGGCGGGCCGTGCCCGGGCGGCGGGGAGGCGGTCGGGTCGGCGGAGGGGGAGGGGGAGGGGGAGGGGCGGCGCGCCACGGCGGGCATCAGCCTGTCCCTGCTCACCGTCATCGAGAGGCTGCGCGAGCGCTCCGACCAGGACGCCTCCGACGACGACATCCTGCGGGAGCTGCAGGACCAGAGCGGCGGTGTGGCCGCGGAGGGGGAGGGGGAGGGGGCGCCCGGCGGCCAGGTGGACTACGTCCCGGGCAGCGCGCGGCCCTACCGCTGCCGGCTGTGCCTCTACAGCAGCAGCAGCAGGGGCTACGTCAAGCAGCACCTGCGGCTGCACCGGCGCCGGCGGCCGTACCAGTGCCCCATCTGCCAGCACGTGGCCACGCACAGCAGCGACCTGCAGGCCCACATGGTGCACCACTGCAAGGCCAAGGCACACCGCTGCAGCCACTGCCCCAGCGCCTTCCACTACAAGGTGGGGGGGTGGGGGGGTTAGCTGGGGAGGAGAGGTGGGTCGCAGCAGTAGTGCCTATTCAAGGTTCCTTTTTCTAAAGTACCAAAGTACTTCCTCTGTACTGCGTTGTACCTCTGGGGATTCCTGAAATAAAGTTTATTGGATGTGTTCAAGACATTAACTTTTCAGGCAGGTGGAAGCACTTAGAAGAGGGGTGGGGGCTTTTTCGAGAGGGTGGGGGGTATTGAACGAGAGGAGGAGCCAAAAATAATGCTATTTGACAAGCGATAAACGCTTGTAATAACTTTTCAGGATGTTGTCATTTGAAATGCTCAGTGTGGGGTTAATTGGTTAAGATGCATGCTTGCAATATGCCACTTGTATTAGTCTGTTCTGGTAGTTTCTAATTTAACAGAAGACAAATAAGTCGTAATTTAGGTCAGTAGTCTTAAAATGTTCCTTAAATGTGACCAGTGTGACCACAGTAAAACAATCTGGTGCAAATGTGTATTTATTGCCGTGACAGCGCTGGCTGGGAGCTCTTCTTTTTTTTTCATACGAAGCACGGCCCTGTTTGATGGCTGGTCTGTACTTTTAATACCTGGCAGCCTGCTAGCAACATACTGTAGTGTATAATTCCAGCCCTGGGTGCTTACGTTAGAACAGGCTTGGAGATAGTGGGGGTGGTGAGGGCAGAGAATCCTGGGATTCGTAGTTCGTAGCAAGGGGCTGCAAAACAGGTCAAATACATTGAAAGACTCTATATCCCACAGTGCCTTACCCTTGGCCATACAGGAAAGGGGAACAGCTGTTGGCCTATCCCAGCAAGGAGGTGTGGTGAGTGAGCAGCTGTCAAGCCAATCAGAGAAAGGAAAGCAAAGCCGGAGTTGTGGGCTGAAAATAGAGGGAGGGGGTTTGGTGGTAGGTGTCTGCCTGTGTGGGATCGGGCAAGGGCTTGTCTGTATGACTAGGGCCACTCGCAAGTTTCCTGTGTGGTAAATCTCTTGCCCTGCCCAGAAACGGAGGCAGGAGAGAAGCCTGGCGGGCAGACAGGAGAGGCGGAAAGGGTCTGGGGAACATTTCTGCCTCTCTGGTAAGTGCTTTACTATACTCCCACACATTGTGTCATTCCACTGTAACAGAAGAGAGGACAGGGGAGTTAATACCAATGTGTGTGTGTGTGTGTGTGTAGAAGAGAAAGAAGGTGCTCAACAGAGTTCAGAGTTCTTGACCCAATTGTTGATAAAGGTGGAGGTGGGTTGTAAATAGGTCATTGCGGAGAGATGGAATTAAGTAAAACCCAACATGTTTGCTGTTGTTTCCAAGTGTGTTTTCTCACATAGGATAACTTTATAGCTGCTGTTGTTTTGATGGGTCAGTTATATAGTTACCCTGGCATGGCATTACTGTTGTGATCTGGAGATGTCTCAGGGCTATGTATCAGGGCTATGAGGCAAGTGAAAATGTTCCAAATAAATATGTCCTTCAGTATTGTTATTCAGCGGATGGGAGATGAACAGTTTGACTAAAGCGGTTGTATGTCAGATCAATATGAACTAACTGACCTGGCATCACATACTGGATAGACCACCAGAGGGGCTTGGGCTGATGTTTGGGCAGTTTAGTGTGAGTTATTCAGTCATAGGCTGTGCAAACGAGGTCCTTTAAAGTTAAATCTGTCACTTTTGCAGCGGGGACGAATATGTGGCACCTCTCCTGGAAAATGGACCTCATTAGTCGAGCTACAACTAAAAGCAAAGAAGCAGTGGAAAGTTTGGTCTTGGTCACCTCTGTATTTGTTTATGAGGTATTCTCTTCAGCTCTTCACACCATAGTAAGGATCTGGCAACCCCCTCCCCAGCAGTGTTCCGTTAAAGCAGATTCTAATCTTGACTGTTATGTTCGCTTGTGGTTAGACAGACAGGGCTTCAGAGAAATCCTGACTGACTGCTCGACACACAGATGCATATTTTTTTTGGCATACCATGCTTGTTGAACCTGTTTTTAACTGTGTGGGCACAAAGTCGGGCATAAGAAGAGCCTAGCAGAGATGAAGAGAGAAAACGCCCAGGCGCTGGGAAAGTGCTTGGAATGTTTCTCAAGACCTAGCCGTATAGTCAAGGGTGGGCAGCGCTTGTATATATGTTCAATGTAACAGAACATGCTTCATGTTTGTGTCCGACTGCTGGCCTTGATGTCACCTCCTGAGTGCCACTGAGGAGGAGAAAGAAACTATACTTTTTAGCTGAAGTAAATTCCTGCAAGAGGTTAAACTAGGGCGCCTTCTCTGTGTGTCTGTGGAACCATGTGTGTTTGTTACCAACAATAGACTTCAGGGGAATTGCAGGGGACTTCGGTGCCTGTGGGCAGGTCCAAGACACCACCCATCAATTTGGCGGCGAGGCTGGATGCAGTTTGATATTCCTGTATGCTTGTGCCTGCACCGCTATGGCCTGAAACTAGCAGGTTCAGGCAGATTGAGGAGACAGGTTGCGTGATGCTGTTCTCTGTTTTAGTTGTAGGCTTTAGTTTAGAGTTGGTAGCATTTGATACCAAATTTAACATACAGTATATTGTTTTTTCTACTGTACTACTACAAAGCACCTCCTATGGGATCAGATGGTGTATTTTGGTCTAAGAATTGGAGATCAAACCTGCATTTTGTCTTTCAGCATCATTAACTAGATTATTAAGTGCATTTTCAGTTATTCTGCATGCTGTCAGCCAGCCCACACTTCCTTTTAATGAGAGAATGTAACTTCCTTTCTTTCCATGGTCAGCTGTTTGCTACCAATATTCCCACTCTGGCCAGGCAGATAGGCAGGCAGGCAGACAGACAGGCAGGCAGGCAGGCAGGCAGGCAGGCAGACAGACAGGCAGACAGACCCTTCTCTGTATTTTCTGTTTTGCTGGAGTGGGGGAGTGAAGGGGCTTGTTCTGTTTTGTTCTGGGACATTTGTTATGGAGAGGCCAACACAACCTGATCAAATTATACAGGGAAGGGAAAGGCTGGGATCCACAGGGTCAGGGGACTGACATGTTTGTCTGCCTAGGGGTGGGCGGGGGCTACTAGATGTGATTTTTTAACACTTGTACCTTTGTTTAGTTTCTCAGATTGGGTGTCGTTACTGGTGTACTTTCCACACCAGTTTTTGTCAGTGTTTTTCCTTGTACATTTGCGCTTGAAGTGTATTTGAAGCTTGTTGTCGGCATTAAGCAATAATACCGTTTACTGTATCATTAATAGTTTGTATGTCTCCACTGATTATGAGCCAACTGATCTGATATGTTGCTCTCTGTGTGTTGTGAGCTCTGAGCTGATTAATGAACTGGAGATGAGCAAGCAAAGAAAATGAATGTTGGAGAACAGTAGGGCTGTACTGTGGATAGTGGGCGGGGCTGTGCCCGGACTACCCACCAGCGGAAAGGGGAAGTGGGTGATGCAGTGAACACTTTGCAGCGTGTGAGAAGGAGATGGAGTGAGGTAGAGATGAGGAGGATAGATGAGAGTGGAAGAGGACGAAGGGGAGAGAGAGATGAGAGAGGGAGGGTCAGAGAGAATGAGGACTGACAGAGTGACAGGGGGAGAGAGCTGGTCATCTGATAACAGAGCGGGTTCTGTTACATGCCTGCCACAGGCACACAGGAAGTCCTCTCTCTCCATAGAGCTGTGCACACACAGAGTGGTGCAGCCAGGGCACTGCTTGCCCTGCTTTGACCAACTGATCGGTCTGGGTTCGGCCTGGAAGTAGAGCTGGTTTTGACACCAGGTGATTCTGATTGTGTTACACTGACAGCTGTAAAGGACATATCACTTTAGCTGGAAGGACCCTAGTAATCATGGTTGTGGTTCTATCTGGCTATTTATTTATTTAAATGTTTTGCCGACACCAAAGTAATTTCTTTCACAAAGGTGGAGCCCTCTATTGTAACTTTTAAGGTTACTAAATTCTAGTTTCTTGTAGCCTGTAGACCATTTCTTACAACACAGAATGATGCAATCATCTTATGTTAGTCATGAAAAACAGTACGCTATGCATAACATACAGTCCTTAATGTGTCAATGTAGTAAATTGCTCTCATCTTAAACACACCATTTAGACCATTAAGGTAACATAACATAACATGACTATCGTACATGTGAATATAGCATCAGCAAGAATTATGTGAAGCACTTTGTGTGTTGGCTAAATGCAGTAGTAACTAGTTACTTGTTAGTAAAATAACTTTTCTTATTGGCAGTTTAATGGTCACGTAGTACTTATTCTGTAGACCTTTGAAATAACAGCATAAAACCCCCTGTTAACTTCCTCACACTAAACCTTTATCTCAGTTAGTTTATCATTGACATCAGACATGGATTCCTGTGAATTGTACATCACACCTATTACCTTTTCAGTGCAAATATGTCTGTTTTCTGTCAGAGCTTCCTGGTTAGTTTCTGCTGAAGCAACTCCAGCCTTGCAACTTCATTTTTATCAGTCACTTACCCTCTTTACCCTCTTCCTGATTCTCTTCCAGTTTGACCAATCAGGTTTCTTATCACCAGTGCCACTGTATGAGTAATTTGGTTGGCCAAAGCCCTAACCCCCCCACCCCCCCTTTTCTTGAAACCCCCTTCTATGGCATTTGTGATTATCTTGCAATATCCTCTTCCAGTGACCTTGAACCTTCTTGACCCCTATGTGATTCCCTTTCTTTGCAACAGCACAAGGCAAGCTGGCCTGCTGGCATAGATTAGCAGCCTGGTCTATGCAGCAATACATAACAAGCAACAGTAGTATTCCATGACATTTCCCCATGACATTTGTAACATTCTCTTAGCAAGTTGATGAATAGTTTAATGCCATTGTTTGCTTTTAATGTTGCAAAACAATATGCGAAAATGGAGGAAGTGCAAAACAACATCCTTCAGATACCAGTATAGGACAGGATCATACTACATACTCTAAAGCCCCATATGCCCTACATACAGTCCTATACATACAGTATGCACAGAACACACCTGAGAATGCAAAAGTAGGCCACAACACAAGCCAAGTATCAATTATAATGATAATGCTCTCATGTTGTTGCTTTGTAAGTGTTTTACTTTCTTTGTTCTCAGGTAGCTTTGCCCTGCTCAGCAATGTAACTAAACCAGATGGTTTAATAGTTCTCACAGAAACGTCTTCACAAAAACAATTGACACAGTTTTCTTTGACTTTCATCTGGGGTTGTTTGGGGTGAAGTGTTTTTCACTTATATTGGAGCAATAAGCAATGCCTGCTATGAGCCAGTATCGAGACTACATTTGATTGTTACATTGATATTAGAAGTTATTTAGTCCTGCAGTAGATATTTGTTCAATGTGCAATATTTGTTCCTTACCTTAAACTTTGTTGATTTTCTCATGTTGTCTGATGGTGTATCCTTGAAGTATAATCCTGATACAGTCATTGTGGGCAGGTGTTTACGGTGGGTAATAATAACTGTTAAATAAAAATATATTGATATTGCCATTTCTCCATTATCAAGCATGACAATAAATAAATTTTAGCAGTGAAATACATTACTATTGTTTGATACTATGGCTTAAATGTATTTAATTAATGGACGAAACCCCCTGGATGAGGACAGGTTTCACACAGTTTGTGTGTTTGACCTATATACTTCTACATTTTACTCACCTAATACCACATCACTGTGATCCAATACCTTAACTAAAATATAAGTGGTGTCTTGTCCTATATGTTAGGTGCCAATACATTATCGGTATTCCATCATATTGCCCACCCATAGTTAGCAGTGGGGAAAGATGAGATGGCGAATGTGAGGGTGGGGGAGGGGGCGTTTGTGAGTGTATGTGTGTGTGTGGGGGGGGGGGGGGTGGTAGGAGAG
>JAODUG010067260.1:0-13838 GCA_027564795.1 Aphredoderus sayanus
TCTCTCTCTCTCTCTCTCTCTCTCTCTCTCTCTCTCTCTCTCTCTCTCTCTCTCTCTCTCTCTCTCTCCCACCCCTGAAACATTTCCATTAATTTTCACTCCCTGCATGGTATCCAGTCCCTGGCCAAGGCCTTAGAAACAGCCTCTGTGTGTTCTTATATAGTCACAAGAAAATGTAAATGATGAATAGTGCTTTGCATCAGGTTTGATTGTTGTTGTTTTTTTCATGAATGGCTCCAACCACTTGATATTAAATGTGCAGTAATGCAAGTAGCCTTTACCTGAATGCTGCAGGTGTTTGCAAAAAACAAAAAGCTGTGTGTGCAGGTTACAAAGAGGAGATAGCAGTACTTTTATGAGTAAACATGCATGTGTGATGGAATGTGATCCAAATGACTGTTATTGTGTGTTCATACTGTACACTATTGTTTGATAAGAAATCGAGAGAAAAAAACATTGTTTGTCACTGCATGTTTCAACTGAAATGTAACCAATGATTAGATATCGCAATGCATTCTTCTGATACAATCTGAAGTAAAAGATATGAAAGGTGTACATATAATAGGCCTACATATTTTTTCAGCTACAGATCTGAGAGCTATAGACTGTCAGTAATTTAAATTAAAAAAAAAGAATAATAATAAATAAAGTAAATATAACCACACAGGCTATTTAGTTTATCTTCACAATACTACTGGCCTACTTCCTGTGTAAATATAGGCTAATAAATTATGGTAATAAAGTGCCGCGTTAGCAGCCATGACATAACATCATTGCAGGTCTAAACCATGTTTTTTTTTAATTTTTGATGCGTGTGACCAAATACAACAACCTTCAAATGTATGTGTTCTGTTCAATTTATGAGTTTACACAGCCTAGCCTTAGCCTTTGCTTCCATAATAATAAGAATGCCGTCTGCCTCACCTCCCCTTTTCCCTTCTAGGCACACACCCTCAACTGACGTTTACAGCTGACGCTCTCATTGGTCAGTTTCTAGTTGCTCAAGGTAAACCACAGTTAACAGCTACCCATTGCGTGTACAGGAACGCACCGTAAGTATAGGATTATTAATAATCATGAGTTTTAACAAAGTTCCGGTAAACCTTGTGATGAAGATGAAAGTTTCAAAAAGCGTCTACATTTTTCTGTTCTTCATGCTACTGAAACACGTAAGTATTCGCAACTTGTATATTTTTAATCTAGCATTATTTGTTAATCGTGTAGGCTATTTTTGGTTTGCCTGTAATTTTGCAATTATGTAGTAATTATCATATATAAATGTCGGTGCCTAATTGGGATCTCAGTGGACGCAAAAAGCGCTGACACATTTTACCATATAGCTGCTGTCGAAATGAATGCCAGATAGGCGACACTTAATTGCATTGGGAAATGCTGGGAATATAGGCCTTGTAATTATAAATAGTTGTCATCCCTTGTTTAAGTTTTAGAAAGCGCTCACGCTCCACATTTTCGATCGCAAGCTGTGCATGTGTCGGTTGCATATTGCCACAAAAACGTGGAAATGCAGACATACTCTTTTCCTTGTGAGGTTCACAAGTTGTACATCCATGACAAGAGGTGGATAAAGCAGGGCGCTAGATATCTGCCTGCAAAAGGACACCATGGCAACAACCTCCTTTGTCAATTTCAGCCCTCTCCCTGCTTTACATGGTTTAAATAGAAAAATATTAATCGTGCGGGCGCGCAATGGGTGCTGAGACTCCTTTGTACAATTTCAGAGTGTCACACTATTCCAAAGGTTAACACTTTTTTAACAAAAAGTTTTGATGTGTTTATCTTATGGAAAATGAAAAAGGTGCAAGGAGGGATGAGCAGAGAAAGACGGTGCTGGTGACAATAAGGAAAAGCAATGACGATAAGGGGCAATGGTTGGTGATCTTTTGGTATCCCCTGGCTTAGGCTATATTGCTAAAGGCTACGGCCATCCATCAACGAGAAACAAGTTATTCCCCGTTTAGAAACACTGCACGGCTGAAGTGCACCACGGAGCACTAGTAGCAGGAGGCACTATAACAGAAGCATGCAGAAAAGATAAATCATAACGAAAACATGCGCGTCATCTTTGGGGGTGGAGGGTGGGGACAGAGGGGGCGATCTGAGTTGCATGGGCTAATCATACAATATACCACCAGCTTGATTCATGCTTACAGTGAAGGAGTCATCCCCTTAAGTAACAGCTATAAATCTCATTGACCTCCTACAGGTCTGTGCAAGAGTTTACTGATACTACTATATATGCTCTGGTGGTTAACTCCACTGTACACTAAAAGGTAGTGTTTGATTCATCGGTGACAAGGAGAAGTAAGACTGAACATTAGTCAGAAAATTCTCCAAACACACACACACACACACACACACACACACGTGAAAGCACAAATATATAATTTTATTCCCCCTCCGCCCATTGATTGAGTGGTTGAGATTTACAGTAGCCTATGTCTGCCATGTGTCCATCGTGGAGTTTTATGGCAGCCTCGGTCAGGATAACCATGGGAATGTTCCAGTAAAAGATGGGTGTTATGTGTGCACCTTTTAAATGTGAAGTAAAAGTTGAGGGGACCCCCTCCACCCCACATTCATATAGGGTGTTGACAATATCATGGTTCTCAGTCACCGTAGTGTATATTGACGCTTGGTTGGTGTGAGGGGAGATGATGAACAATACCCATTGCCTGTGTGATGTTTTAAAGCTTCTGTCAGTGTTGTGTCTTGTTTTGGAGCCTTCTAAACAAACAAAATAACACTCAACATGGTGTCTTTCCAGACATTTTCACTACAGATGTGTGACATGATATTGGAGATAGAGAAGGATAGAGACCTGTGTCTGGCTCAAATTGAAAATAAAACAGCAGGTAAGTAATGTAGAGTCAATAGTACCCCTCTAATCATTTGTACCATCCACCCTTTCCTGTTCTGCTTTGTTCACTCACCAAATGATTATTGATGAAAGCATTGCAACAAATTAGGTAACGCTAATGATTTAAAAACAACCTTGTTTTAATGCTTCCTCTTGACATTAGATGAGAGCTCTACCTTGATGTGCTCCAACTACATTTGAATGAATTCAGTCTCAAGAAATTGTTTTATTTCACAAACCACCATTAAGCAGTGAGTGATTGAGGCAAATTAACATGGATACTGTTCATATTAGTCTAACCTAATGGGCTAGGTGAGGCAGTGTTTCAATGTATTGTCTACATGGCTTACGGGGTGTCGTGATATATGGGGGTTACAAACTCACAGGAAACACCCGGTATCGCATCCTCCTGAGACAGAACTGCCAGTGTGATTGGCAGAGCTTCTGTTGCCAGTGTGTGCTTTTTAATTGACATTATCTTTGACAAGACTAATGTTACGTTCAGAAAATAGTGTCCTGCTCACATGGTGTAAATTAAAAAAGCATGCTAATTGAAAATGAGATATAATGTTGTCGCGTATAGACAACATTGGAAACACTGCCAAATCCTCGGGTGTAGGTAATGTGGCAGTTTGCTTTTTCAGACTGACTGTAAAGGGAAAAGCAGGTGTGATTTCCTCATGAATGAGCAGTCCATGGATGTGTGTGGTTCAGAGAGCCAGCTGCTTTAGTGAGATATAGTGAACAGGTTAATGCAAATGATGGGGTGTAATGAGGGAACAGAAGTTATTAGTCATAGGTTCCAGGACTTGGGGGGGGGAAGGACTAACGGCAGCCGACTGCAGTATGGCACACACTGGCTGCCATGGAAACTCGGAAGTTCCCTGTTTATTTGTCCTTGTAGACCCATGAATCAGCTGGCTCTTTGTCACTGCAGCTGAATCATCCCAGCGCTCTGGTGATGAAGGCAGGGGTTCCATGTCTTGTCTTCAGAGGTGCATTCAAATTCGGCAAACTGAGGTGAACCGCCGTGCGAATGCATCTGGTTTGAACTTTAAAATGGGAACGTTTTGTGTTAAACATCCAAAATTCTTTGATTTAAACTGTAAGCCTTTTGTCCAGCGTCCATGTGTGTTCGCCAAGAACTACCTCCTCAGGTGGTTTGTGTGTGTTCGTTAACGTTTGCAGCGAACTCAAAGGAAGTGGAAACTGTTTTAAATATTTTAGCAAACGTTCGCCAATCTTTGACAATTTCAAGGCACCTCAGTTCTGTCGCTGTAAAACCGATCCGGTGCTGACACATGTACCAGGTGTGGCAGAGGCTTGCGCTGGCGGTATGTCAAGACAAATCAACACTGTTTGTGATGCTGGTTTCCACCACAAATTCGAAGAGTGTCCCGTAAAGGTGGAGCAAGTAATGCCGGATGAAGATATTGATGATGTTACTCAGCATCCAAAGAAATACACCTCTCCCTTCAGTGCCCCCTCAAAAGACACCCCCAAACCCCAAAGTGGTGCAGTCTGCACCACTTTGTTTGTGTTCCCGTTTACAGAGCCAGAGCTGGGTAGAAACACCTGATTATTTTTCAGCACACACACAGAATGGGCAGCTAGCAGAGCAGGAGATATTTGCTGAGTCTGACAAAAAGTGTATTGGATTAAGCCTATATAAACATTCCAAATAATCAACATCTACAGTATACACTAGGCGAATTGAAATAAAGAAATCAAACCTTATTTAAATCTAATAATTATACATTTGTATCACAAAATTGTGACTTAATCTCAGAAGCCATCTGTTCTTGACCCCTTCCCTTCACACACACGCACAGGTTGCAGTGGGATGTGGGACAAGATAGCTTGCTGGCCCAGCGCTGCAGCAGGAGAGGTGGTGACAATCCCTTGCCCTAAATACTTCTTCTACTTCAACAGCCACCTCCACATGGGTAAGACTCACGTTTACACACTCATGGTGTGGACACGTGTGTGTGTGTGTGTGTGTGTGTGTTAGGGGACCCTGTGGACAGACAAGAGAAAGCAGCATGCATGAGTCGTTCGCAGGTTTTCTGGGGTTATTTTATTGTGCATACTTTTTTTTTTCTGATGTGAAACAGATGCTGATGATTATGATTGTAGATGTGTACGAACTGAGCAGATATTTTCAAGGGATAAAAGCAGTTGAAAAGCAGTTGAAACATTTCAGTCTAGTCTCAAACAGCTGAAAATATACAATAGATTTTCAGTTGTTTGAGACAGGATTGAAATGCTTTACCTGACGAAAATGATGCCCTTCCATTATTCATAGTCATATTAATAATACCTATATTGACATCGCAAAACACAGCAAATGTCCTTACTTTTTATTTTCCTGTACCATTGTTCATCAGATCATGAGCTACCGCAGGATGGTAGAAGAGCCTTGTGTGAAATGTTTAGAGAGGCAAAGCAGCGAGCTACAGTTAGCTTGATTCAGACCGGCCACTGATAGAGTCGTTTGGCTGGCTGGACCGTGGTTGTTGTCAGTGTGCAGTGTTCCTCTAACACACCCCACAGAGCATGTGTGGCCCAGGCGCTGTATGGATTTGTCACGTGTATATATATCATTTATACAATCGTACAGCATAGAAATATAGAACAGTGTAAACTACACTAAGTAATTAGAAAAATGACAACCACTGATTAGTGGCTGTGAGGCTCTGGCGCACAGCTTGTATTTCTACAATCACAGGTCCCACTGTGGTGCTCATGTAAATGTCCTGTCAATCTATCGTAATGTGTTGTATAATGCAATAGAATGTACACTCAATATCATCTTGGCCATCAACTCATCAAAGACAACCTTTGTAATGGCTTTTGACAACTTTGTTCCCCCAAAGCAGTGTCGAGTTTTGTTTTTGTTTGTAAAGCACAGTTGTGTGTGTTCTGGGACCTTTAACAGCAGATGGAGACTGCTAAGAAAGTCATTAATTATGCAAAAGTAACATCACCTTAAGGGTTTGCTGGCTGAATGAGAATCTGCATTTCCATAATCTCACAGTTCCTTATTTATGACTGCAGTGTTTCAACTATGTAATTATGCCATTTAAGTTCAAAGAGTTGTTCATTTGTATTCAGCTGGAACGAAAACATGAACTTGGTGCATAGAGAAATATTCCTGCACTGAGAGTATTTTATAGAATGACACTGCATTGAATGATGTGCATTTAACAAAGACAAATATTTTTGGGCGTTCATTTGTTTGAAAGATAAGATTTCAAGAGAATAGCTTTATATTAACTTAGCCAGATGCCATTCTTAATGTTTTATTAGTGTTATACTGAACAACGGGGCATTGATACTATACACTAAGGAACAGGTTCGTAGTTGCTGGGAGGGTTGAAGCCAGGCTCAGGACGAGAAGGTGTCCCCTTCTCATCCATATTGCAGAACTACTGTATAGTATATGAAGACAGAAGATATCAATGCTGGTTCAGTAATTTCAAATGGTGATGGTTTATAGGTTTATGTTTTCAGTTCTCTAAAGGTTTTCTAAATTATCTTCTGGAAACTATCCAGACCAATAGTCCACTTTGACCTAACTGCATCCATTGTAAGCCATTGACCTAACTGCATCAGAAGACATTTGTTTTACCCTTAGAACGGGAAGCTAGCATTTCCTAACCTGGTGCCACTGAGATCTCGAGGCCAAGTCATACATTTGGCTAGGGGAGGAGTTTTGCCATGAACTATTTTCCTAGAAGGTCCAGTGCAAACACACACTCATCTGTTTTATTGATGCATGACAGGTAATCCTTCACCACTATACCAATATGTTTTTTTTTTTTTAAAGATACACCTCAATTGCGTTATAGTGCCTCAATGAATTCTACCCCAGCTTATACAGCTGTCTGTGACCATATGGGACAGTGTAAATGAAATGAGGGGCTCACCCATAACAGCAATGTTTTTGTATCTCTGGTGTTACACCTCTCACTTCTGTGCCATAAGGTGCTCTCTCAGAAGCTCCAGTCCCCACATTGGAAAACTCATTTCCAATGAGTTAGGCTGGGATAGTGTTGTGTGTAGCGCGTTCTGCACCAAGTTGTATGAGTTACCATTTACAAAGCCAGGGCTGTGTAGGAACACCAGATTATTTTTCAGTGCAGACACAGAATGGACAGCTAGGGGACTGTGATTCACAAAATTTGCAAATAAAAACTGCCTTAGTATTGCTTTAGTTGAGTCTCACTGTGATGTGCTGATTAAAACCCTCCTCTGAGGAATAATTAGAATGAAGCAGGTAGTTTCTACAGGGTGGAATTGTGCTGCCCCTTGTTTAAATAACGATGCTGGGGTGATTAATTCGTTTGAACTCATCCAATCTCTGTGCAGGACATAGAAAATCCTACCAGTCATGTTTCCTTTTTATTGTTGGATGATGAAAGCATTCTTCTGGCAATCCCTCAAATAACCCAAATCCACTGGTGGCATGGACTGAAAAAACAGGGGCTTATCACAGCCTTTGTGGCTTGTCATGTTGTTTACGGTAGCTGGGCTTCAGTCTTCTTCACATACGCCACTCAGGCATTTGCTTTTTTTACCCGAGTTTACCTGTTAATGCCAGATATTGAATACATTTACATTCTCAATCACCTCCCCTTTGCTGTGTCTCGGATTATACTTGAACAATGTTGCCAAGAAATTGATAGGAATGTTCCACATTCATCATCTACCTTTTATCTCTAGTATTTGGAACAAATACAGCATTTGGCACAGTTATGCTACTGTTCAAACAATAAATGAATTGAGGAGTTGAGGGATTAACATGGCAGCAGTTCAAAGAGCTCTATCTCTATACAAAACAAATGCTTGTGTTTCACAATAAGAGTGCAAACTGTTGAAGAGATGTGTGTTGCTGATATATTGCTAGATACAGGATTAGATATGCATTGCTAATATTGCAAAACCCTTTTTTCCAACAGTGTTTCATGTGAACATTAATAAGAAATATAATGATTTGAATTCTATTGACATTTAGGGTCAGTTTATTCACTTTATTTAATAGGGAATGGGGAAACAATTAGTTTAATATAAATTAAATTATTTAAATTGAGTTATCTTTTTTTTCTTCTTTTTTTCTTTTTCTTTTACAAATAATGTAATAATTTGTGTACCTTGACCTAAAAAGTAATATAGGTGTCATACAATTTTAGTAAGATCTGGGATAAATCTGTTTCATGGGACTAATATAGCAAGAGGACTAGGTGTTCATTTTAATAGTTAAATAGACAGGATATTGCATTTAATGCTTTTAAACTTTTTTGTATGTTTTTTTTAAATGCATAAAGGTATTGGTTGTGTAATTAGTTTACTTCTGTCCCCATAGATGGGGGAGCAGAAATGTGTGTGTGGGGTGGGGAGGTTTAGTGTCTGTGCTGCCAGAGAGTAATCAGGTAACACATGGAGGTGTCAACTCTGAGCCAATGGGACTGGTTGATCCTCGTTCAGCACTGAGATAATCAAATGTGTTGCACTTAACACAAAACATGAAACAAACTATTGATTGACTGATTTCATGATAAGTCTATTTGGCACATGGTTGCTGACTCTCTACTCATTAGGTAACCTGTCAAAGACCTGCACTGAGGATGGCTGGAACCAAATCAGCTCTGTCTCCTATGAGGTGGACTGTGGGTTTAACTTTAACAGCACCATGGATTACGAGGAGGTAGGTAGGACAATGCATCTTCTGCATTCTGGTGTTTGATTGTTTTATTAATTGAATTGCTGCGTTGTGATTGGCTGAATGGGTATTTGACGAGCAGGTGTACAGGTCTAAAGTGAGTGTACAGTATGTCTGATTTCTGTGTCTTTTTGGTTATAATTGCATTTAATACACGCATTTTCATTTCATATGTTATTGTATTACCAGCAGAACTGATGATTTATTGCGTATAGTGCCACATGAAAGCAATGTCATTATTAAGTCCTGCTTTTGCATTGGACATCACAGAATATGCTCATAGACAGATAGATTCAAGTATCTTGTTAGGTGCTAACCTCCAAAGCGTTATTTATTACGTTTTTAAAAGAATCGTGTAAAATTGCATCTAGCACTTGCAGAGTAAAGGGCCATAAAATATTAAGAACGTGTAACAAAACACACCACTGTCTTAATAGCTACAATATATTGCTAGAATTTTCCTTTGGCTGGCAATTACTATAGCATTGTTAGCTAGCTGTAGGTCTGCTAAAGGTTGTGTAGCCTAGTGTTTTATGAAGCTGCCAGAGGGGGGAGGACATTTCTGTTGCAACTCCTAGTGTAAACAAATGGCACTATCCAGGCCAGCCAGACATGTATTTCCCCCTTTGCCTAAGGCATAATGAGGACATAACATATTTAAACAAACACATTCTGTTCACGTCATGCAATTTGTACCGTTAACCTTAAATGTTATTTCTGATCTGCGATGTCTTTTTAGGGAGATTTCTTTGTGGTTGTCAAAATGGGTTACACTATCGGACACAGTGTTTCTCTCATTTCTCTCACGGTTGCCATCATCATACTGTGTCTGTTCAGGTAAGGAAGTGAATCAAAACTAAGTGTCCTTATACAAACAGCAGCAAACACCTTTTCCCATGTTTTATAGTAATAAAGCTTAGTAAAGTGTCCCATTTCACATCACGCATCCTGAATTTTATAGTCATTTCACACTACATTGTTTTCACACGGATGGTCAACTCTGGTTCAAATAGGACGTTATCTGCTATTGCAACATTTCTCATGTGTTCAAGAGAGCACAAGCCGCTATATAGCTAATATAGATGGCCTGCTGTCCTACCCAGAATACTTCAGATGCAGTGTGTGCACGTTTGTTTCCATGGGTAACTGTTTTTGCGTGTGGTCTGTGTGTTTATGTGCATGTTGAGAGAGAGAGAGATAGATAGGTGTGTGAATGTTGGCAGGGTAAGGATATGATGACACATTTATCACTACACTTATTTTAAGTGGCTTTTAAGGAATAGCACACAGTTTTTAGTGGAGATAAGTACATACAGGCTAGGTGCATGTGTGTTTTTGTGTTTCTGAGTGTTTGCGTTTTTCTGTAGTTTGCCTGTTGGTGTGTGGGTGTGTGTGTGTGTGTGTGTGTGTGTGTGTGTGTTAGTGTGTGCGCGTACATTGATAGGTAAACAAGCAGAGCTTTGTTTATGCTCAGGGGTCGTGCAAGGCTGATACGGACATAATTTCGATTTCAGGGGAGGTATGTACTCATCTGTGGCCACAGGATGTGTAGAACACTGTGTTTACGTCCAGTTCAAGACATACTGGGTTTGTCAAGACATAATGGGTGTTTATGTCCAGTTCAAGACATACTGGGTTTATCAAGACATAATGTGTGTTTATGTCCAGTTCAAGACATACTGGGTTTATCAAGACATAATGGGTGTTTATGTCCAGTTCAAGACGCATAGTTCAGGCAGCTGGTGGCCACAGTGTGTCATCTCAGAAATGCGTAGTGTAAAACCACTTTCAACTACAGGATCATCAGAAAGGCATCTGTTTTATAATGACCTGAAAACACTGTTTTATTATACATTGATATATTTTTCCTGTTTGCTGTAGTATCTGATAACTATTTTACAATATACTGTATATAAGTCTGTAACATGATGTGATAAAATGTAGTGTTATTTAGTAGCAAATGTAAACCTCCTGATGTTGTGTATATGTCTGGGCTGAATTAATGTTTGGCCTCTAAGCACTATCAAATCTTTTGTTTAAGAGGAACTATTAGAGAATAAATGCACTATTTATTTTATGCTTGATGTGTATTTATGTTTAATTGTATGATATATTACGTTGTATGCCCTTTCAGGAAGTTGCACTGCACAAGGAACTACGTCCACATGAACCTGTTTGTGTCTTTCATACTGAAAGCTGTAGCTGTTCTCATCAAGGACGTGGTCCTCTATGAGGCTGCAGAGAGCGAAAGCTGCTATTCCTCTGTGAGTACATCAGACAGCTCTTCTGATTCAGATCAATGTTTTTGTCTAGTCTTTTATTGAAGGTTTCCACAGGAGTCAGAATTGTAGACTCGCTTAGAAATGAACCTTCTTCAGGTGGGCGAAAACACAATTTCTGCCTTTTCTGGGATGTCTTCTGTGGTTTCTTCATTTCAGATGGTGTCTCCTAAGACAGTTTACTGGCTCTGTCTCCTTCATATTCATACATCACGTGTACTATTCTAGTGGATGTATGAGCTGTAGCCAGCTGTGTCCACAATGTTACTCCATGCGCCTTTCTCCTGCAGAGGCAAGCTGCATGTTCCCTTGCCAAGCCAGGCTAAAGTGATAATGCTTTGTTTCTGAGTGTACTTAACTCATGGGTGTTCAAGCTCCTCTTGGGTGTAGCAGTGTTTGACTTCTCAAACAGCCTTGCTCGTGGCCTTGTCTAGCAGGATGCTGTTGGCATTGCTGTTTGCCGAACATTCTGCCTCAACGGCCAAAGAAGCCTTTGTCAATAAATCAAATAATACGTTTTGATAGCTCGCGTTGATCGTTTCAGCCTACCCGTCGTGCCAATACACTGAATAAGTTGCTTGATAACATTCCAGATAAGAAACATGGTAGTCGACTTATGAAGTCACAAACTTCCACAGCATTGTTATTGATATGGCTTTCTGAACGCGCTGAATGTTTTATTCATGCTCATTAACCTATGGCATACAGTATGTTCTATGGCATAACACACAGATCCACGTGGCTAACTTATATCAATGTACCCATTTGTTTCCATTAGTCAGTATACAGAACCCAGGTTAAGGGTTGTGTTGTCCTGGGGCCAACCACACTACAAATATGTTCTCCCATGGTACTGTAAAAGGCAGTGAATCACATTGACTTCATCTGTATATATTTAGTGTACGAGTATGTGCTAATGCTTTAAATGGCTTGACGATGATAAATACCACAGAAGAAATACATCTGACAGAAGCAAAAAAACAATCAGCCTCTGATTTCCATTGTTTCTAAAATAACGTGAAATGTAGGTCTGTGCAACCCTGTGAGACTTCATTGTGATTACGGGCTAAATAAATTATATTGACTTGAATTATAAAAGATATTACAAATATGTAGAAGAAGATTAGGTTTTACAAAACTAAAATTCAACTTTAAACTTTAAACTTTAAAAATTGGTTTTCATTCTTTTCACTTTTGGCCTTATAAACAGTGATGAATTACCCTAACTACTTCCAAGAAAACTTGTACATCATTGTGGCTTGGATTCAAACTGAAAGAACGCTATTAGACAAAGCACATGAGCTTTGCTGTACTTTCCAGTGGCCAGAGAATGCTTAGTACCCCTTCTACTGAAAGTGAGATTTGGGTCGATGGAAAAGGGACTTTAATGAAATCTTGCTTGAATTTCACTTGCTGAGCTCTCTAATGCTCTTCGTTGTCCCTCTCTCTCCCAGGTGGGCTGTAGAGCAGTGGTGGTCTTCTTCCAGTATGGAGTCATGGCCAGCTTCTTCTGGCTGCTGGTGGAGGGCCTCTATCTTCACGCTTTGTTAGCCGTCTCTTTCTTCTCTGAGAAGAAGTACTTCTGGTGGTACATCCTGATTGGCTGGGGTATGTGCCAGGCGTTCTGACCCTGGGAGAACAAAATGTGTTCTCATGGGCAACTAGACATACGTTTTGCATTACATGTAAGGGGCAGCTGCTGCATGTCAGTTATTCTCATGTCATTTCAGTTACTCTACTTGCATTTCAGCTAAGCAAGAGTACACAGGGTTGTCCTTAATGTAAATGCAACATGGGGTCAGATAGTCATGCCAATCCTTCAAGTCATTATTTTATTCAATTGAATGCAATGCACATAATGTGTTCATTTTGTTACACAGGTGCTCCAACCATCTTTATCGCAGCATGGGTGATTACAAAGGTTTCCTTAAAAGACCATGGGTATGCTAATTATTTATACATTACAATGTGCACAGCATGTGCTCTTCCTCTTTACACATGATAATGTATACATTATCAATCAATCCTTCATTATCGGTTTGATCTGTTTAAACAAGTTGAACATTTCAGGGCCTTAAGTGTTATTGGTTTCATTTGATAATAGAGGTCTCTTTGTTTTGCTACTTTTAAAGATGCTGGGAATTAATTAATGGTGACAAACCATGGTGGATCATCAAAACACCTGTTGTGGTCACCATACTTGTAAGGCAGAAACACATTCAGTGATAAGCATTTTGCATTTAACCGTGTATGATGTGATGATACCCGCCTGCTTTTCTCTCCAGGTGAACTTCTTCCTCTTCATTTACATCATTCGGATTCTCAGGCAAAAGATGAATTGCCCAGACATTGGGAGAATGGAATCTAATCAGTACTCGTAAGTATGCCATAAAATGTCAGCGTCGTTGTACACACTACAGGCCACTGCTTTATATCAGCATTTGTGCTGACCAAGGCTCAGTATGCAGGCTGTCCTCACTTTGTGCTGTTGCTTTTGCACACAGGAGACTGGCCAAATCAACATTGCTGTTGATCCCGCTGTTTGGTATAAACTATATTATTTTTGCCTTCATCCCTGAACACATCCATTCACAAGTCAGAATGGTCTTTGACCTCATTCTGGGGTCATTTCAGGTGAGATGCTTAAGGCTGCACAACAGCATGCATGGTCACAGGCAGACTCAGGATACTGTTGTGGTGTTATACTTCTCTAAATATCAAGCAGAAACATAATACAGCGACAGAATTTTCAAATGAATTATGGGATGTGATGATGCCCCTGTAGCCTCATTCAGCTGTAAAAGGGGTGTAATTTAATAAATTAAGCAGAAGAAAAACAAATGCTTTAGCAAAATGCATCACGAGGCAAAAACACGGTTGCAGTCAATTTGTATGTTTTCTTATATATATATATATATATATATATATATATATATATATATATATATATATATTTAGT